>JAZHEH010001743.1:0-67923 GCA_036589455.1 Ateles fusciceps | reverse complement strand
TTTTGTGGGGGATGGGACCAGCCAAACCTGATCACCTGGCTCCCTGCCTCAGAGCCTTTTGTTTTTTTTAGTTTAATGGTCAACTGTCTCCCCAGGTGTTCCAGTCACCTGTTGAAAGGTGCCGGGATCTGTGTGGTTTCCCATGTGGCGACCCACTGCGCTGGCTGAAACAGCAGTACTGAGATTGGTGGTGCTTTTTTGCCCAGGAATCTCCTGGCATGGCTCCCTGTTTCAGTCCCCTTTTTTAATCAGATGAATGGGCGACTGCCTTCCTGGAGATCCAATCGCCAGCTAAACGGCACCCGGACCCGTGTATTATTTTGTACAGAGAACCGCCACGCCAGGGTGCCAGCAAAAGAGCCACCTTGATGAAAACAGCCCCGCCAGTGAAAACAGCCGCGCCAGCCAAAACAGCCGCGCCAGCCAAACCAGCCATGCTGGCGGCCCGTGGGACTTCTCCGCCTGGGAATCTCCTTGTCTGTGTGCAATAAAAATCCATCTGGAAATTCAGCATCCACTCACCCTCTGCACTTTCACTGGGAGCTGCAATCCTGAGCTGCTCCTAATCGGCCATCTTGGATCCCCATAAATGTATTTTTAAATTTATTAGTTACTGCCATACCATATGGTATTGTCTTTATCATTTATTTCTCCAACTTCTGTTTTTTAATTTATAGAAACATAAATGATTTTTTGTATGTTGACTATGTTCTGGGATGTTGCTGTATTCGCTTGTTAGATCTAATAGTTTTTGTAAATCTCTTTGAATTTCCTTTGTAAACAATCATGTCCTCTGTGAATAACAAGTCATTACTAAGAGAGTGCCAGTAGCCCTTACTCATCTCTAGAAAAAAAAAATATTCTAGGATTTTCACTAAGATGGCTCAATAGGAACAGCTCCAAACTGCAGTTCCCAGCAGAAGGTGAGTGATCTCCACATTTCTAACTGAGGTACCAATTTCATCTCATTGATACTGGTTAGACAGTGGGTGCAGCTCAAGGACAGTGAGCTGAAGCAGGGTTCGGTATTGCCTCACCCAGGAAGTGCAAGAGGCTGGAGAACTTCCTCTCCTAGCCGAGGGAAGCCATTAGGGACTTTCAGTGGTGCACTCTGGCTCAGATACTGTGTTTTCCCATGGTCTTCACAACCCGCAAACCAGGATATTCCCTCTGGTGCCTACAATACCAGTGCCCCGGGTTTCCAGCACAAATTTGCAATAGAAAAAAAAAAAACAAGCAACCCCATCAAAAAGTGGGTGAAGGATATGAACAGACACTTTTCAAAAGAAGACATTTACACAGCCAACAAACATGAAAAAAAGCTCATCATCACTGGTCATGAGAGAAATGCAAATCAAAACCACATTGAGATACCATCTCACGCCAGTTAGAATGGTGATCATTAAAATATCAGTAGAGAACAGATGCTGGAGTGGATGTGGAGAAATAGGAATGCTTTTACACTGTTGGTGGGAGTGTAAATTAGTTCAACCATTGTAGGAGACAGTGTGGCAGACAGATCCTCAAGGATCTAGAACTAGAAATACCATTTGACCCAGCAATCCCATTACTGGGTATATACCCAAAGGATTATAAATCATTCTATTATAAAGACACATACACACGTATGTTTATTGTGGCACTGTTCACAATAGCACAGACTTGGAACCAACCCAAATGCTCATCCATGATAGACTGGATAAAGAAAATGTGGCACATGTATCCCATGGAATACTATGCAGCCATAAAAAAGGATGAATTCATATTCTTTGCAGGGACATGGAAGAAACTGGAAACCACCATTCTCAGCAAACTGACACAAGAACAGAAAACCAAACACTGCATGTTCTCACTCATAAGTGGGAGTTGGACAATGAGAACACATGGACACAGGGAGGGGAATGTCACACACTGGGGACTATGTGGGGGGTGGGGGGCTAGAGGAGGGATATTAGGGAGTGCAGGGTACGGGAGGGATAGCATTAAGAGAAATACCTAATGCAGATGACAGGATGATGTATGCAGCAAACCACCATGGCACACGTATACCTATGTAACACACCTGCACATTCTATACATGTACCTCAGAACTTAAAGTATAATAAAAAAAATTCTTATATTACATTATTCAAGTTTCTACAAAGAGACAGACCAATTGAATATTTATTCTGCCTCTTGTATTATTCATTCCTGAAGAGTCTGGGACATTCTTAGTCTTACCTCGATTGGGTTTTAATTTTCCATTGACTTTATTTATGGGCCATGTCATCCATGATATGTTTGTGTGTGTGTACATATGTATGTATACATACACACAAATATATATACACATAAATATATATATATATATATATACTATGTATAATATAACATATTAAGAGATAATTTTTAGGAAAATTAGCTCACATGGTTATGGAGACTGAGTCCCAAGAAAGGCCATCTGCAAGCTGGAGACCCTGGGTTGCTGGTAGTGTAACTCAGTCCAGGTCTGAAGATCTCAGGACCAAGGAAATTGATGGTGCAATTCTCAGTGAAACGCCAAAATTCCAAGATCACAGAGGGGCACTGGAAGAAGTTGCAGTCCAAAGGGCAGGGAACCTGGAGAGGAACAGCATCCAAGCTTCAGCAGACAGACTGACATAGTCACCTCTTCTCTGTTTCAGTTATCTCTGGCCCCCAACAGATTGGATGATGCCTTCCCACATTGATGATGGATCTTCCACAGCTAGTCCTCTCAGACTCACATACTCATCTCTGGAAACATCCTCAAATGCATGCCTAAATATAATGTCTTATCAGGATTTTAGGCATTCCTCTCAGTCCAGTCAAGTTAACATCTAAAATTAACCATCACAAGCCCAGTCACTCTCAAGTTGGCACACATATGCATCTCCTTAAGCCATATTTAATCTCCAAGTAAGACATTAACGAGGTAATAATTCCACTTAACATGATACACCTATTCTACATACAAGTAAAAACACATTAGTTCTTCTCCCCCAAAGAAAAGGTAAAGGTTTTTTGGTGATGTTTATTCTTCTCCTGATATACCACGTCTTACATATCATTATATAAAATTAACAATACTAATATACTAATATAAGTTCAGTCAATCTTATATTACATGATAAAAAAGAGTGAAAACAAAGATATTTCCACTATATATATATGTGTATATATATATATATATATATATACACACACGCACAGACATATTCTTAACAAAATAAGGAATAAATTCTTATAACAATTAGTTTTCATTTCTGTAACTGGTTACGTGGCCCTAGCTGGTGTTTGTGACTACTTTCTTTTACTATTTATTTAGTATTCCCGTTGCCTTCAGGAACCACCTTAGCTGAAAGTGGTTTTTATCTAGTGAGGTGACCCAAATCTCTATTCTTGAAGTCTGGCCAATAGTAATCTCGCCTTAATTGGGTTGTTGTAATTTTCTATTGACCTTAATTACAGGCCATAGTAGTACAAAGAAATGCCCTAAGAAATCTTCTGTATTCCAAACATCTCCTTAACTCCATTATGAAGTAGTAGTCCAATTTCCACTAGGTACTCTGGATCAATCACCCCAGCAAGCTATGTAACTCCCTTCTTAGCCTGTTATCTCAGAAGTATGAGAAGTCCAAGGAGGCTTAGCAGCAGCCTTAACTTGCAGTTTAATTGAATCATTGTTGTGTCTTATAGCTGAAGCATTCTTCCCTCTGGAATTAAGATGTCTAGAGCCAGGAGAGCATAAAGTCACAGGAACAGAAAGCAAAAGTTTTGCTAGCAGGTCACGATAATAAATAGTGAGTGATGCCACTCCCATTTTCACCTCTTAATTTCTGAATCTATGAATCCTGGCCATGGGAGGAATAGTAGCATAAATTAGGCACTGATTTAAAGCATATACATACAGCCTTCTGGAGAATCTTTCCCCAGTACTATAAGGTATTTTCACTTAGCTGGTGCTGTAATTTTGACTTCAAAAGACTCTTCCACCATTTTATGAAACCAGCTTCTTCAGGATGATGAAGAGTATGAAAATAGCAGTGAATTTCATGAGCATGACCACACTGCCACATTCCTTTGGCTATGAAGTGAGTTCCTTTGTCAGAAGCAATGCTATGTGGAATACCATGATGATAAATAAAACATCCTATGAGTCCACAGATGGTAGTTTTGGCAGAAGCATTGTGTTCAGGGAAAGCAAATCCATATCTACAGTGTCTATTCCTTTAAAGACAAAACACTGCCCCTTATATTATTGAAGTGGTCCAATTTAATTAGCCTGACACCAGGTAGCTTGCTGACTATCCCAGGATATGGTCACCTAAAAGACTGTTGATCTCTTCTGCAGTCAGATTGGACACTCAGCATTGGCCATGGCCAGGTTGGCCTTTGTGAGTGGAAGTCCATATTTCTGAGTCCATGCATACTCTCTATCATCACAACATTGCCACTTTGTTTGTGAACCCACGGAGCAATGACGGGTGGCTGAGAAAAGAGGTTGACTAGTATCCACAGAGTAGGTTATTCTATCCACCTGATTATCAAAGTCCTCCTCTGCTGATGTCATTCTTTGGAGTGCATTGACATGGGGCAAAAATATCTTCATATCCTTTACCCACTCAGTTTTATTCACATACCACTTTTCCAAATTATTTGTCACCAATATTTCAATCATGTTCTTTCCAAGTCTTTTTCCATTTGGCCAAATCATTGGCTACAGCCCATGACACAGTATATAATCAACCGTTTGGCATTTCTACTTCCAATCAAAGTGCACATTCAGGTGCACTGCCCAAATTACTGCCCATTGACAAGATTTCCCTTTGCCATTGTCATTCCAGGTTGTCCCAGTAAGTGACTATACTGCTACAGCTCTCAACTTTTGGGTGGTGCCTACGTATCATGCAGAACCATCTGTAAATCAGGCCCTCATCTTTTCTTCCTGTGTCAATTGATTATAGAGTACTTTCCATGAGGCCGTCGGTACAGGTGCAGGCTGAGAAAGAGAAGATGGTGTAGTAGGAGAAGAAACCATGGGTTTTTGGGGCCAAGTCTTTATATAACTTAACTGTGCCTTCAGGATCTGCTTGGGCCTGATCACATATGTACCACTTCCATCTGATGATGGAGTACTGCTGAGCCCACCCAACTTTATGATTTGGTGGGTAAAATAATACCCAGTTCAGGATGGAAAACTCAGGTCACATGATAACTTGATGGCCCATAATCAAGCATGCTACCAATAATGCATTCTACTTAGTTTCCACTAGGGCCCAGTAACAGGCCAAAAGCTATCTCTCAAAAGGTTAATATTTATCTGCAGATAATGACAGGGTTTGGTGAAAAATCTCAGGGGCCTTTACTGTGATTCACCTGGAAAAGCTTGCCAAAGACTCCAAACAGCATTTCTATATGCCATTGACACCTCAAGTACCATTGGATCTGTTGAATCATAAGGCCCAAGTGACAACAGCTTGCACAGCAGCCTGGACCTGTTGCAGAGCAGTGTGTTCTGAGTACCACTCAAAATTAGGAGCTCTTCAGGTGTCTCAGTAGATGGGACAGAGTAATACACTCACATGAGGAATGCGTTTTGTCCAAAATCCAAATAGGCCCACTAGGTGTTGTGCCTGTTTCTTTGTTGTAGAAGGGGACGAATGTAACAACTTATCCTTCTTTTTAGAAAGGATATTACCACACTATTGGAACCTTAGAAGGTTCACTAAGGTGGGCAGGGTGCAGTGGCTCATGCCTGTAATTCCAGCACTTTGGGAGGCAGAGGTGGGTGGATCACAAGGACAGGAGATAAAGACCATCTTGGTCAACATGGTGAAACCCCGTCTGTACTAAAAATAGAAAAATTAGCTTGGTGTGGTGGCGCACACATGTAGTCCTGGCTGCTTGGAAAGCTGAGGCAGGATAATCACTTGAACCCAGGAGGCAGAGGTTGCAGTGAGCCAAGATCACACCACTGCCCTCCAGCATGGAAGACAGAGCAAGACTCCATCTCAAATAAATAAATAAAATAAAATAAATAAAAAATAAAAATAAAGAAGTTTCACTATGGTAGAAGTCCCCTGAATTTCAGTTAGATTTATTTTCCATTGACATGCAAATGCTTTAGCAATTAAGCCAGAGTGGCTTCTACTTCATGTTTACTAGGCCCAGTCAGCATAATGTCATCAATATAACACATCAGTGTGATATAGTGTTCGGTGAAAAGGCAGTCAAGATATCTACAAACTAAACTGCAACATAAGGCTGGAGATAAGGTAGGAAAATGAAAGTATATTGCTGGCTTTGCCAGCTGAAAACAAACTACTGGTAAGTTTTTTTTTTTTTTTTTTAATATATATACTTTAAGTTCTGGGGTACATGTGCAGATCATACACGGTTGTTACATAGCTATACATGTGCCATGGTGGTGGTTTGCTGCATCCATCACCACATAATCTACATTAGGTATTTCCTCTAATGCTATCCATCCCCAATCCCCCCCACGCCCTGCTATTCCTACCCTAGCCCCCACCCCCTAGACCCCAGTGTGTGATGTTCCCCTCCCTGTCTGTGTGTTCTCATTGTTCAACACCCACTTATGTGTGAGAAAATGTAGCGTTTTGTTTTCTGTTCTTGTGTCAGTTTGCTGAAAATGATGGTTTCCACCTTCATCCACTTCCCAGCAAAGGACATAAATTCATCCTTTTTTATGGCTGCATAGTATTCCATGTTGTATATGTGCCACGTTTTCTTTATCCAGTCTATCACTGATGGGCATTTGGGTTGGTTCCAAGTCTGCTATTGTGAACAGTGCCACAATAAGCATACGTGTGCATGTGTCTTTATATTAGAATGATTTAAAATCTTTTGGATATATACCCAGTAATGGGATTACTGGGTTAAATTTTATTTCTGTTTCTAGATCCTTGGGGAATCGCCACACTGTCTTCCATGATGGTTAAATTAATTTACACTCCCACCAACGGTGTAAAAGCGTTCTTATTCCTCCACATCCTCTCCAGCACCTGTTGCCTCTTGATTTTTTTAATAATCTAACTGGTATGAGGTAATATCTCAATGTGGTTTTGATTTACTAATGACGAGTGATGTCGAGCTTTTTTCTCTATAGTTTGTTGGCTGCATAAATGCCTTCTTTTCAAAAGTGTTCATATCCTTTGCCCACTTTTTGATGGGGTTGTTTGTTTTTTTCTTGTTAATTTGTTTAAGTTCTTTGTAGATTCTGGATAGTAGCCTTTGTCAGATGGGTATATTGCAAAATTTTTTCCCATTCTGTTAGTTGCCAGTTCACTCTAATGATAGTTTCTTTTGCTGCACAGAAGCTCTGGAGTTTAATTAGATCCCATTTGTCTATTTTGGCTTTTGTTGCCATTGCTTTTGGTATTTGAGTCATGAAGTCCTTGCCTATGCCTACATCCTGAATGGTATTGCCTAGGTTTTCTTCCAGAATTTTTATGGTATTAGGCCTCTTGTTTAAATCTTTAATCCATCCAGAGTTATTTTTGTATAAGGTCTAAGGAAGGGGATCCAGTTTCAGCTTTCTGCATATGGATAGCCAGTTTTCCCAACATCATTTATTAAATAGGAAATCCTTTCCCCATTTCTTGTTTTTGTCAGGTTTGTCAAATATTAGATGGTTGTAGCCATGTGGCATTCTTTCTGATGCCTCTGTCCTGTTCCATTGGTCTATATCTTTGTTTTGGTACCAGTACCATGCTGTTTTGATTACTGTAGCCTTGTAATATAGTTTGAAGTCAGGTAGTGTGATACCTTCAGCTTGGTGGTTTTTTGTTTGTTTGTTTGTTTTTGTTTTGCTTAAAATTCTCTTGGCTATGTGGGCTCTTTTGTGGTTCTATATGAAGTTTAAGGTGGCTTTTTTCAATTCTGTGAAGAAAGGCATTGGTAGTCTGATGGGGGATAGCATTGAATCTCTAAATTACTTTGGGCAGTATGACCATTTTCACTATATTGATTCTTCCTAACCATGAGCATGGGATGTTTTTCCATCTGTTTGTATCCTCTCTCATTTCTTGATGAGTGGTTTGTAGACCTCCTTAAAGAAGTCCTTCACATCCCTTGTTAGTTGTAGTCCTAGGTATTTCATTCTCTTTGTAGCAATTGTGAATGGGAGTTCACTCATGATTTGGCTCTATGTTGGTCTATTATTGTTGTATAGAAATGCTTGTGACTTTTGCACATTGATTTTGTATCCTGAGGCTATGCTGAAGTTGCTTATCAGCTTAAGGAGATTTTGGGCTAAGACAATGGGGTTTTCTAAATATACAATCATGACATCTGCAAACAGGAATAATTTGATGTCCTCTCTTCCTATTTGGATACGCTTTATTTCTTTCTATTGCCTGATGGCCCTAGCCAGAACTTCCAATACTATGTTGAATAGGAGTAGTGAGAGAGGTCATTTTTGTCTTGTGCCAGTTTTTAAAGGAAATGCTTCCAGTTTTTCCCCCTATTTAGTATGATATTGGCTGTGGGTTTGTCATAGATATCTCTTATTATTTCGAGATACAATCCGTCGATGTCTGGTTTATTGAGAGGTTTTAGCATAAAAGGCTATTGAATTTTGTTGAAGGCCTTCTCTGCATCTATTGAGATAATAATGTGGTTTTTGTCTTTGGTTCTGTTTATGTGATGGATTACCTTTATAGATTTGTGGATGTTGAAACCAGCCTTGCATCCCCGGGATGAAGCCTACTTGATCATGATGGATAAGCTTTTTGATGTGCTATTGGATTCGGTTTGCCAGTATTTTATTGAAGATTTTTGCATCAATATTCATCATGGATATTGGCCTGAAATTTTCTTTTTTTGTTGTATCTCTGCCAGGTTTTGGTATCAGGATGACGTTGGTCTCGTAAAATGAGTTAGGTAGGATTCCCTCGTTTTGTATTGTTTGGAATAGTTTCAGAAGGAATGGTAAAATCTCCTCTATGTAACTCTGGTAGAATTCAGCTGTTAACTCATCAGGTCCTAGACTTTTTTGATTGCTAGGCTTTAATTGCTGCCTCAACTTCAGACCTTGTTCTTGGTCTAAGCAGGAATTCAACTTCTTCCTGGTTTAGTCTTGGGAGGGTTTAAGTGCCTAGGAATTTATCCATTTCTTCTAGATTTACTGGTTTATCTGCATAGAGTTATTTGTAGTAATCTCTGATGGCAGTTTGTGTTTCTGTGGGATGAGTGGTGATATCCCTTTTATCATTTTTCATTGCATCTATTTAAATCTTCTCTCTTTTCTTTTTATTAGTCTTACTAGCAGTCTATTTGTTGATCTTTTCAAATAATCAGCTCCTGGATTTATTGACGTTTGAAGTGTTTTTTTGTGTGTGTCTCTATTTCCTTCAGTTCTGCTCTGATCTTAGTTATTTCTTGTCTTGTGCTAGCTTTTAAGTTTTCTTGATCTTGCTCCTCTAGTTCTTTTAATTGTGATGCTAGTGTGTTGATTTTAGATCTTTCCTGCTTTCTCCTGTGGGCTTTTAGTGCTATAAATTTCCCTCTAGACACTGCTTTAAATGTGTCCCAGAGATTCTTGTCCATTGTGTCTTGATTCTCATTGGTTTTGAAGAACATCTTTATTTCTGCCTTCATTTCATTATTTATCCAGTAATCATTTAGGAGCATGTTGTTTAGTTTCCATGTAGTTGTGCGGTTTTGGATGAGGTTCTTAATCCTCTGTTCTAATTTGATTGCGCTGTGGTCTGAGAGACTGTTTGTTATGATTTCTGTTCTTTTGCATTTGCTGAGGAGTGTTTTACTTCCAATTATGTGGTCAATTTTATGATAAGTGTGATGTGGTGGTGAGAAGAATGTATATTCTGTGGTTTTGGAGTGGAGAGTTCTGTAGATGTCTATTAGGTCCACTTGGTCTAGATCTGAGTTCAAGTACTGGATATCCTTGTTAGTTTTCTATCTCGTTGAACTGTCTAGTATTCACAGTGGAGTGTTAGTCTCCCACTATTATTGTGTGGGAGTCTAAATCTCTTTGCAGGTCATTAAGAACTTGCTTTATGTATCTGGGTGCTCTTCTATTGGGTGCATATGTATTTAGAATAGTTAGCTCTTCTTGTTGCATTGATCCCTTTACCATTATGTAATGTCCTTCTTTGTGTCTTTTGATCTTTGTTGGTTTAAAGTCTATTTTATCAGAGACTAAGATTGCAACCCCTGCTTTACTTTTTCTCTCCATTTGCTTAGTAAATCTTCTTCATCCCTTTATTTTGAGTCTATGTGTGTCTTTGCATGTGAGATGGGTTTCCTGAATACAGCACACTGATGGGTTTTGACTTTTTATCCAATTTACCAGTCTGTGTCTTTTGATTGGGGCATTTAGCCCATTTACATTTAAGATTAATATTGCTATGTGTGAATTTAATTCTGCCATTTTGATTCTAGCTGGTTCTTTTGCCTGTTAGTTGATGCAGTTTCTTCATAGTGTCGATAGTCTTTACAGTTTGGTGTGTTTTTGCGGTGGCTGGTACTGATTGTTGCTTTCCATGTTTAGTACTTCCTTTAGGAGCTCTTGTAGGGCAGGCCTGGTGGTGATGAAATCTCTCAGGTGTTGCTTGTCTGTAAAGGATTTTATTTCTCCTTTGCTTATGAAGCTTAGTTTGGCTGGATATAAAATTCTGGGTTGAAAGTTCTTTAAGGATGTTGAATATTGGCACCTGTTATCTTCTGACTTGTAGAGTTTCTGCCAAGAGATCCACTGTGAGTCTGATGGGCTTTCCTTTGTGTGTAACCCAATCTTTCTCTCTGGCCGCCCTTAGCATTTTTTTCTTCTTTTCAACCTTGGTGAGTCTCACAATTATGTGCCTTGGGGTTGCTCTTCTTGAGGAATATCTTTGTGGTGTTCTCTGTAATTCCTGTATTTGGATGTTGGCCTGCCTTGCTAGTTTGGGGAAGTTCTCCTGGATAATATCCTGAAGAGTGTTTTCCAACTTGGTTTCATTCTCCCAGTCACTTTCAGGTACACCAATCAAACATAGATTTGGCCTTTTCACATAATCCCATACTTCTTGGAGGCTTTCTTTATTTCTTTTCACTCTTTTTTCTCCAATCTTGCCTTCTTGCCTTATTTCTTTGAGTTGATCTTCAATCTCTGATATCCTTTCTTCAGCTTGATTGATTTGGCTATTGAAACTTGTGTAAGCTTCATGGAGTTCTTGTGCTGTGTTTTTCAGCTCCATCATGTTGTTTATGTTCTTTTCCACACTGGTTATTCTTGCTAGCATTTTGTCTAACCTTTTTTCAATGTTCTTAGTTTTCTTGCATTGGGTTAGAACATGCTCTTTTAGCTTCGAGAAGTTTGTTATTACCCACCTTCTGAAGCCTGCTTCTGTCAATTCATCACACTCATTTTCCATCCAGTTTTGTTTTCTTGCTGGTGAGGGGCTGTGGTTCCTTTGAGAAGAGGCATTCTGGCTTTTGGTGATTTCAGCCTTTCTGCGCTGGCTCCTTCCCATCTTCGTGGATTTTTCTACATTTAGTCTTTGAATTTGGTGACTTTTGGTTGGGGTTTCTGAGTGGGTGTTCTTTCTGTTGATGTCAAAGCTATTTCTTTCTGTTCATTAGTTTTCCTTTTAACAGTCAGGCCCCTCTGCTGCAAGTCTGCTGGAGTTTGTTGGAGGTCCACTCCAGACCCTGCTTGCCTGGGGATCATCTCCAGGGGCTGTAGAACACTAAAGGTTGCTTCCTGTTCCTTCTTCTGGTAGCTTCGTCCCAAAAGGGTACCTGCCAGATGTCATCCAGAGCTCTCCTGTATGACGTGTCTCCCAGATGGAATACACAGGCAGCCTGTCCATTAAGGGAGCTCAAGCACTGTTCTGGGGTCTCCATTGCTCCCTCAGGGCTGCTGGGCAAGGATGTTTAAGTCTGCTGAAGTGGAACTCACAACTGCCCCTTTTACCAGGTGCTCTGTCCCAGGAAGTTGAGGGCTTTGTAAGTCCCTGATGGGCTGCTGTATTTTTTTTTTTTTTTTTTTTTTCCTGAGATGCCTTGTCCTGCAAGAAGGGAATCTATAACAGTCTGCCTGCAGAGGTCTTGCTGAGCTTTTCACGGGAATGGGTAGTTCTGTCTCACTGGCATTCCAGGTGCCACTTGTTTAAAACGGGTACCCAGTTTTGTGCTGGAAACCCCGGGCACTGGTATTGTAGGCACCAGAGGGAATCTGGTCCACAGGTTTTGTAGACCATGGGAAAAGCACAGTATCTGAACCGGAGTGTTGGAGTGTCAGGAAAAGTCCCTGATGGCTTCCTATGGCTGGGAGCCTCTCGTGGGTCTTCTGCGCAGGGATGAAGAAAAAGGTTTTGTCAGATCAATAGCTCATACCAAGTACCAGAAATTGTGTTAATTTGTTCAAGAAATGAAACCACATCTGGTACAGCAGCTGCAGTTGGGAGTCACCCCATTTAGTTAAGCTTACAGTAATCCACTGTCATTCTCCAGGATTCATTTGTCTTCTACACAGGCCAAAAAGGAGAGTTGAATAGAGATGTGGTGGGAATCGCGACTCTTGTATCTTTGAAGTTTTTGATGGTGACATCAATCTCTGCATTACCTCCAGGACTGCAGTATTGTTTTTGCTGTACCATTTTCCTAGATAGAACCAGCTCTAATGGTGGACATTTGGCCATTTCCACTTAACAGTCTTCACTACACAGGTTAAAAAATCAGTATGGAGATTCTGCCAGCTACTAAATATGTATATTCCAATTGTGCATTCTGGAACTGAAGAAATAATCACAGAATGAATTCAGAAACCCACTGGACCCACTGTGAGTTGAATCTGAGCTAAAACTGCATTTATCACCTAACCTCCATAAAGCCCTACTCTAACTGGAGGGTTACAGTGATATTTGGATCTCATGGAATTAATGGTAGTTCAGAGCCAGTGTTCACTAGTCCCTGAAAAGTATTATTATTTCTCTTTCTCCACTGCAGTTACCCAGGTAAAGCACCATAGGTCCCTTTGAGAAAAAATGGGATAAAGATTAATGGTACAGATTTTTGGTAGTGTACTGGTGTCATTCCTGGAGGGGGACCTGGTTTTTCTTCCATTCAAGGTTTTCTAGGTCTGTAAACTGGCTCAAGTATGGGAATTGATTTAGAACCCATTGTTGTCTGTTTTTATCACTTGAGTTAGACTTTTGTTCACTTGACTTGAAAGTTTTCTGCTTATACAGACAAAGTAAAAATGTAGTAGTTTTCCTATCTCTGTCCACTTCTAGGAACACCATGTTTAACTAGCCAATGCCATAGATCCATGAAAATTAGACTATTCTGCTTGTTGTTTTGCCTTTGTTGCCTATTATGGTAACCATGCACACCTTATCTTTGAGGACTGAGTGCCACACAACATGGCCTCTACCACCTTAGGATCTAATTATTCCTATTACATTTAATTTTTTAAAATGATTGACTAAGGATCCCATGGTAAGGTCCAACCTACAAGGAAGTGCAACCATGGAGCACTTCAGGGATACTGGGTATCCCTCACAAACCTATTTCACAATGTATTGTTGAAAGTTATGTCTTCTGAAATTTCCTGGTGTAGGTGAGTAGATTTTACATGGCAAATCCACTCTAGTATTCCAATATTCCTACAGTTTTGAACCCCTTTCTCTATGGTAAGTCAAGGGAGATGGGGCATCTCCAACATGCTTATCATGGGCCATCTTTTGATACCTGTTCCAGCCAATGAACTAGAAAAACTTTTAGCACTTTTTCTACCTCCCCAAGGCTGTAACATTAAATGCAGAATATCTGCTTAGTGAATACATATCAATATATTAAGCCTGATCCAACTTTGTGTTTCTTCAACAATAATTCCACGCTCTTAATATGCATTACCCTGCATGTTCTCTGGATTTCTGCTTGTATAAATTTAAAAAATCAAGTAGCTCTTTGGGATATAGGTTACTCCTTAATAGGTCACATTTTTTATCTCATCTTTAGGAGCCAATTATGACTTGAGACTAGTTTATAGGTCTAAAAGCAAAGAGATGTGGTGAGAATCAGTCCCAAGAAGAATCATCATCTTGCTTGGCAAATGCCCCAGGGGGAGGCCATTGCCGTTTCTTAGGCAATGCAGAATTAACTCCCTGAGACAGAAGTGGAAAGGCATACACCACTGTGGGTGGGATTGCTCAAGTGGGTGGGGAGCGAGGAGGTTACTCCGCCAAACAAGACTCATCAGAATTTAGATGATCAATGTCTTCAGCTTTATCAAGTGTTCGCACAAATTTCTATCCTAACTCTTTTCCCCAATTCGTACCATCACTTTAACAGTAGATATTCCACAAGGGTAAGAGTTCAACTTTTCTTGTAATTCACCTAATGGGATGATGAGCGTTTGTGTTCAGTTTTCAGCAATTTTAGCCTGTGGATATAGGAGAGAGATTCTTACCAGAGCACACTTAGATAATCTTATATTATTTATGTAGAGCTGAAGCCATAAAATATGAAGCTGATTTTTTTTTTAGCTTATTACTTACTTTCCTTTTTTTACTTTTATTTTAAGTTCAGGGTACATGTGAAGGATGTGCAGGTTTGTTACATAGGTAAATGTGTATGATGGGGATTTGTTGTACCAATTATTTATCTTGCAGGTCTTAAGCCTAGTATCCATTAGTTATTTTTTCTGATCCTCTCCCCCCTCCCACCCTCCACCCTCCCAGTAGGCCCAGCGTGTTCTCCCCCTCTATGTATTCATGTGTTCTCATCATTTAGCTCCCAGTTATAAGTGAGAACATGCGGTATCTGATTTTCTGTTCCTGCATTAGTTTGCTAAGGATAATGGCCTCTAGCTCCATCCATGCAAAGGACATAATTTTGTTCCTTTACGGCTGCATAGTATTCTATGGTATATACGTGCCACATTTTCTTTATCCAGTTTATCATTGATGGGCATTTGGATTGACTTCATGTCTTTGCTATTGTGAATAGTGCTGCAATGAACATACTCATTCATGTGTCTTTATAATAGAACGATTTATATACCCCTTTAGGTATGTACCCAGTAATGGAACTGCTGTGTCTCTTGGTATTTCTGACTAATACCAGGGTCTTGAGGACCGCCACACTGTCTCCTACAATGGTTGAACTTATTTACACTCCCACAAACAGTGTATAAGCATTTCTTTTCTCAATAACTTTGACAGCATCCGTTATTTTTTGACTTTTTAATGATAGCCATTCTGACTACCATGAGATGGTATCTCATTGTGGATCTGATTTGCATTTCTCTAATTATCAGTGATGTTGAGCTTTTTCCTGTACTTGTTGGCCACATATATGTCTTCTATTGAAAAGTATCTGTTCATATCATTAGCCCACTTTTTAATGTGGTTATTTATTTTTTGCTTGTAACTTTGTTGAATTTCCTTATTAGACCTTAGTCAGATGCATAGTGTGCAAAATTTTCTCCCATTCTGTAGGTTGTCTGTTTACTCTGATGATAGTTTCTTTTGCTCTGCAGAAGCTTTTTACTTTAACTAGATCCCATATGTCAATTTTTGATTTTGTTGTAATTGCTTTTGGCATCTTTATTGTGAAGTCTTTGCCCATGTCTATGTTCTGAATGGTATCGCCTAGATTGTTTTCTGAGGTTTTTATAGTTTCGGGTTTTACATTTAAGTTTTTAATCCTTTTGAGTTAATCATTGTATATGGTGTAAAGAAGGGGTCCAGTTACAATTTTCTTTATATGATTAGCCAGTTCTCCCAGTACCATTTATTGAATAGCAAAAAAATATTTCCCCAGTGCTTGTTTTTGTCGGATTTGTCAAAGATCAGATACTTGTAGGTGTGCAGTCTTATTTCTAGGTCCTCTATTCTGTTCCATTGGTCTATGTGTCTGTTCTTGTCTCAGTACCATGCTGTTTTGTTCACTGTAGCCATGTAGCATCGTTTGAAGTTGGGTAGTATGACACCTCCAGCTTTGTTCTTTTTGCAGGAAACAAAGGTATACTTTGATGTTGGTTGGTGGCTCTTAGGATTGCCTTGGATATTTGGGCTCTGTTTTGGTTCATATGAATTTTAAAATAGTTTTCTCTAGTTCTGTGAGGAATGTCATTGGTAATTTAATGGGAATAACATTGAATTTATAAATTGCATTGGGCAGTATGGCCATTTTAACAATATTGATTTTTCCTAAACATGACACTGGGACATTTTTCCATTTGTTTGTGTCATCTCTGACTTCTTTAAGGAGTGGTTTGTAGTTCTTTTTGCAGGAAGTCATAATTTTCTTCATCCCTTTGTCCAATGATACTAGGAGCAACCAACCAGCATCATTGTATTTCTTTGTTTTTCGTAAATGTTAAAAAGTATCATGTATAGAGTCACTAATTTTGTGCCTCCAATAAGTAGTAAATTAGGAGTATAAAATGGATTTATTTTGCGTATCTCTTATAAACAGTTTATACTACAGGCGATTATTACATTCTGTACTATTAGAAATAGGGGTCTTAGTATATTTTTTCTTTTTTTTTTACATTTTAGGTTTTGGGGTACATGTGAAGAACATGCAAGATTGTTGCATAGGTACACACTTGGCAGTGTGATTTGCTGCCTTCCTCCCCATCACCTACATCTGGCA
Source organism: Ateles fusciceps (assembly GCA_036589455.1). Taxonomy (NCBI): domain Eukaryota; kingdom Metazoa; phylum Chordata; class Mammalia; order Primates; family Atelidae; genus Ateles; species Ateles fusciceps. The sequence continues at coordinate 51,294 of JAZHEH010001743.1, read as the reverse complement.
TTTCTCCCCATGCTCTCTCCCCAACTCCCCACCCCAGCTGTCCCTCCCCTATTTCCCCCACACAGACCCCAGTGTGTGATGCTCCCCTCCCTGTGTCCATGTGTTCTCATTGTTCAACACCCGCCTATGAATGAGAACATACGGTGTTTGATTTTCTGTTCTTGTGTCAGTTTGCTGAGAATGATGGTTTCCAGTTTCATCCATGTCCCTACAAAGGACACGAACTCATCGTTTTTGATGGCTGCATAGTATTCCATGGTGTATATGTGCCACATTTTCCCTGTCCAGTCTATCATCGATGGGCATTTGGGTTGGTTCCAGGTCTTTCCTATTGTAAACAGTGCTGCAATGAACATTCGTGTGCATATGTCCTTATAGTAGAACGATTTATAATCCTTTGGATATACACCCAGTACTGGGATTGTTGGGTCAAATGGAATTTCTATTTCTAGGTCCTTGAAGAATCGCCACACTGTCTTCCACAATGGTTGAACTAATTTACATTCCCCACCAACAGTGTAAAAGTGTTCCTATTTCTCCACATCCTTTCCAGTATCCGTTGTCTCCAGATTTTTGAATGATCGCCATTCTAACTGGCATGAGATTGTATCTCAATGTAGTTTTGATTTGCATTTCTCTAATGACCAATGATAATGAACATTTTTTCATATGTTTGTTGCCCTCATGTATGTCTTCTTTTGTAAAGTGTCTGTTCATATCCTTCGCCCACTTTTGAATGGGCTTGTTTTTTTTTCTTGTAAATCTGTTTCAGTTCTTTGTAGATTCTCGTTATCAGCCCTTTGTCAGATGGGTAGACTGCAAAAATTTTTTCCCATTCTGTGGGTTGCCGATTCACTCTAATGACTGTTTCTTTTGCCGGTGCAGAAGCTGTGGAGTTTGATTAGGTCCCATTTGTCTATTTTGGCTTTTGTTGCCAATGCTTTTGGTGTTTTGGTCATGAAGTCCTTGCCTACGCCTATGTCCTGAATGGTTTTGCCTAGATGTTCTTCTAGGGTTTTTATGGTGTTAGGTCTTATGTTTAAGTCTTTAATCCATCTGGAGTTAATTTTAGTGTAAGGTGTCAGGAAGGGGTCCAGTTTCTGCTTTCTGCACATGGCTAGCCAGTTTTCCCAACACCATTTATTAAACAGGGAATCCTTTTCCCATTGCTTGTTTTTGTCAGGTTTGTCAAAGATCGGAGGGTTGTAGATGTGTTGTGTTGCCTCCGAGGCCTCTGTTCTGTTCCATTGGTCTATATCTCTATTTTGGTATCAGTACTATGCTGTTTTGATTACCGTAGCCTTGTAGTATAGTTTGTAGTCCTGTAGTGTGATGCCTCGTGCTTTGTTCTTTTTGCTTAGAATTGACTTGGTTATGTGGGCTCTCTTTTGGTTCCATATGAAGTTTAAGGTGATTTTCTCCAGTTCTGTGAAGAAGGTCATTGGTAGCTTGATGGGGGATAGCATTCAATCTGTAAATTACTTTGGGCAGTATGGCCATTTTCACGATATTGATTCTTCCTAACCATGAACATGGAATGTTTCTCCATCTGTTTGTGTCCTCTCTTATTTCATTGAGCAGTGGTTTGTAGTTCTCCTTGAAGAGGTCCTTTACGTTCCTTGTTAGTTGTATTCCTAGGTATTTTATTCTCTTTGTAGCAATTGTGAATGACAGTTGGTTCCTGATTTGGCTGTCTTTAAGTCTGTTATTGGTGTATAGGAATGCTTGTGATGTTTGCACATTGATGTTGTATCCTGAGACTTTGCTGAAGTTGCTTATCAGTTTCAGGAGATTTTGGGCCGAGACGATGGGGTCTTCCAGATATACAATCATGTCGTCTGCAAATAGAGACAATTTGACTTCCTCCTTTCCTGTTTGAATACCCTTTATTTCATTTTCTTGCCTGATTGCTCTGGCTAGAACTTCCAGTACTATATTGAATAGGAGTGGTGAGAGAGGACATCCTTGTCTAGTGTCAGATTTCAAAGGGAATGCTTCCAGCTTTTACCCATTCAGTATTATATTGGCAGTTGGTTTGTCATAAATAGCTTTTATTATTTTGACATACGTTCTGTCAATACCTAGTTTATTGAGGGTTTTTAGCATAAATGACTGTTGAATTTTGTCAAAGGCCTTCTCTGCATCAATTGAGGTAATCATGTGGTTTTTGTCTTTGGTTCTGTTTATGTGGTGAATTATGTTTATCGACTTGTGTATGTTGAAACAGCCTTGAATCCCCAGGATGAAGCCTACTTGATCATGGTGAATAAGCTTTTTGATGTACTGTTACAATCAGTTTGCCAGTATTTTATTGAAGATTTTTGCATCTATGTTCATCATGGATATTGGCCTGAAGTTTTCTTTTCTTGCTGAGTCTCTGAGGGGTTTTGGTATCAGGATGATGTTGGTCTTATGAAATGATTTGGGAAAGATTCCCTCTTTTTGGATTGTTTGGAATAGTTTCAGAAGGAATGGTACCAGCTCCTATTTGTATGTCTGGTAGGAGTCTTAGTATTTTTAAATCTAATCAGATTAGGGCCACTTCCAGATACCCCAAAACCAATGAAAGAAATGGAATCTATAATATTCTGTTTCTCTAGAGCCACTCCTGGTCCCTAAATCTGTATTAGAGCTATCCAGAGAGACAGAATCAATGGGATATAGACAGATAGATATAAATAAATAGATATATTAGATAGGCAGATAGATAGATGGAAGTTTTATTTGGAGAATTGGCTCACATGATTATGGAGCCAAAGAAATTACATGAGAGGCCGTCTGCAAGTTGGAGATCCTAAAATGTTGTAGTGTGGCTTAGTCTAAGTCTGAAGGCCTCAGAACTATGAAAGCTGGTGGTGTAACTCTCAATCTGATGTCAGAAGCCTAAGATCCCATGGGGCCACTGATGTAAGTCCTGGAGTCTTAAGGCCAGGGAGCCTGGAGTTGTCCAAGGATAAAGAGGAAGAGTGTATTCTAGCTCAAGAAGACACATAGACATATTTAACCTTTCTCGGGTTTTGTTATTTCAGAATCCCTAGCAGATTGGATGGTGCCCTCTCACACTGAGTGTGGATCTTTTTCACCTAGTCTACTCAACTCATAGGTTAGTCTCCTCTGAAAACACCCTCACAGACAGACCCTAAAATCATGCTTTACCAGGTTTCTAGGTATTTCTCAATCCAGCCAAATTAACACCTAAAATTAATTATCATAGATATGAATGATGAAAACTGTTAAAACTTGCAATGTTGTTTTGCAATTTTTATCTAATTTAAAATGCATGTTTAATACAATTCCACAGAGAATATTAATTTTTAAACATTTCTATATTAGAAACACTTTCAGCCCTTATCTTAACTTGATAATATTAATATAGAAAAAGGGATCTAGATTACCAGCCCATACAGAGGTTGATACTTTCCAGGAAATATTTTGAGACGCTAATGAGCTGTAATGGTTAATATCGAGTGTCAACTTGATTGGATTGAAAGTTGCAAAGTATTGATTCTGGGTGTGTCTGTGAGGCTGTTCCCAAAGGAGATGAACATTTGAGTCAGTGGGCTGGTAAATGCAGACCCACCTCTAATCTCAGTGGGCACCATCTAATCAGCAACCAGCATGGCTAGAGGATAAAGCAGGCAGAAAAATGTGAAAAGACTAGACTGGCCTAGCCTCACAGCCTACATTTTCTCCCATGCTGGATGCTTCCTGTCCTCAAACATTGAACTCCAAGTTCTTCAGTTTTGGGGCTCGGTTCTGGGTATATAATAGCATATATACCCAGAACTAATAGGAGATATATATCTTTTTTATTTATGGGCCCACTAAGTAGGGACTCTGCGTTTAATGCTGCAGCTCGGGGAGTTACAAAAGATTCTAATAATTTATTTGCTTGGTTAGTTGAAATACGGATTAAAAGATGGCCCACTGTGAGTGAGCTGAGATATATATCTCCTATAGTTCTGTCACTCTAGAGAACCCTGACTAATACAGATTTTGGTACCAGGTATGGTTCTGGAGGAATGTAATATTAAGGATGGAGTTCTTTCATTGGTTTGGGGGTTTCTGGAGATGGCTGCTTCATATCATTAGACCCCAAAATGCTAAGAACTCTGCTTCTAATAGTATGGAAAACACTGATAGTCCTTGGCATAAATTATTTAGATAATTATGCAAAAGAAATGCATTTAATACTTGATTTACTGTGTGAGAGACAAGGAGTTCAGTGACTCTACATAATACCTATGACCATATGTGGAGAACCAAGGAATATAATGAAGCTGGTTGGTTGCTTCTAAGTTCAGTGGACAAAGTGATGAAAGAAAATGATAAATTAGGGATTCTAACTCCTGGCTTCAGAAGCAAATACTGAGCCTCAAATCTGCTAAGATCGCCCTGAGTGACAGTCTTATCTCCTGTAGAAAATGAGCTGAAATTGTGGAAAAACAGACATAAGCTATTATCATGCAAGTGGCTGACTTGCAACAAAAAAATGCATACACAGCCTTGCCAGGTGTCTACTGTTTAAGTGAGGGCATTGATTGGAAAAGAATGAGATCCTGCAACTTGGAATGGGAATGTGTCGGGGAACTCTGATGAAACTAAGGGAGTTTATAAACTCTGATGAACCTTTTTTGCCAGAAGAAACAGCTTCTCCATCCCCCAGTAGTGGGTACATCCCCTCCGTGACCCATGCTGCTATCAGCCTTTCCACCTTTGTCTGTGGAGATAAAACCTGTGCTGCCTGAGGCAACAGTGATGGCCTCCCCTGAGGCAGTTGCCAGGCAAGATAATGTTGATTCTCCTCAGGAGCCACTCCCAACATCACTGTTTGCTTCTAGACCTATAACTAGACTAAAGTCCCAGTGGGCCTCTAGAGATGATGTTGAGAGTGTGACCCATGAGGTGGTGCACTAAACTTGAAAAGAACCACTTAACTTTCTAGTTTAAATAAGTAAAAATCTGGATAACAGGCATGGGAATGGATATTAAGGGTGAGGGATAATGGTGGAAGGAACATAGAGTTGGATCAGGCTGAATTTATTTATGGGCCTACTAAGTAGGGGCTCTGCATTTAATGTTGCAGCTCGAGGAGTTAGAAAAGGTTCTAATAATTTATTTGCTTGGTTAGTTGAAATACGGATTAAAAGATGGCCGACTGTGAGTGAGCTGGAAATACCTGTTCTCCCTTGGTTTAATATAGAGGAAGGGATCCAAAGGCTAGTGTGGATGAGTTACTTTTGACCTACTCATTCCAGCTGGGAGGGTCCAGAAGATATACCCTCAACCAATGCCTTGCAAAATAGATTTGTGAGTGCAGCACCTGTATCTTTGAAGAGCCATGTAATTGCTCTTCCCTATGGGTCAGATCTAACAGTGGGAACTACAGTCACTCAACTACAAACTTTAAATACAATGGGAATAATTAGATTTTGAGGTGTCAGAGGCCAAGTGGCAGCACTCAACTGTCAAAGGAAAGGTGGGCATAGCTACTGTAATGGACACTAAAGACAAAGTAGCAATCAGAATAGTCTTACTCATGTAGAGCTCTGGGATTAACTAATTAATCATGGTATTTCTGGAAGTGAAATTGATAGGAAGCCTACTGCTTTCCTACCTAATTTATGTAAGCAGAAAACTTTTAGATAAAATGGACAAAAAACTAATTTGAATTGGAAAAATGGGAGAATCATGGCCCCTCAATCAATTTCCAGATTTGAGCCAGTTTACAGACCCAGAACCCCTTGAATGAAGGGAAGGCCAGGACCCCTTGAGGAAGAACCCTCGCCACACTACCAACAATATATGCTGTTAATCTTTCTCCTATCCTTCCCCAAGGAGACTTTCAGTCTTTTACCAGGGTAACTGTGCATTGGGGAAAGGGGAATAATCAGACATTCCAGATACTCCTGGACACTGGCTCTGAGCTGACGTTGATTCCAGGGGACCCATAAAGTCATTGTGGTCCTACAGTTAAAGTAGGGGCTTATGGAGGTCTGGTAATTAATGGAGTTTTAGCTCGGGTCTAACTTACAGTGGGTCCAGTGAGTCTCTAGACTCATCCTGTGGTCATTTCCCTAGTGCCAGAATGCATAATTGGCATAGACCTACTTAGCAGCTGGTAGAACTCCCAGATTGTCTCCCTGACAGGTAGGGTGAGGGTTATTGTGGTGGGAAAGGCCAAATGGAAGCCATTAGAGCTGTCTCTACCTAGAAAAAATGGTAAAGCAAAAACAATATCTTATCCCTGGAGAGATTGTAGAAATTAGTGCCACCATCAAGGACTTGAAAAATGCAGAGGTTGTGATTCCCCACCACACCCCTGTTCAACTCTCCTATTTGGCCTGTTGTGGAGGAAAAGTTAAATATTAAATTTGAACTCAATTGAACATGAACACAAACAATGATCACCACATCCTGGAACAGGTTGTGTGAGCCCCTTGAGGTGTTCATCTAGCACTGTTTCAGAAAAATCTACATTAGTTATTGGAAAAAAATAGACAATCACAAAAACAGGTTGACCTTTTTGTGCTTCTTGAGCCCAGTCATGAATGGCTCTCATGACTGGGCCTCATGCCAAATGACTCATTACAAAAAGGGCTGGGGTTCCAGACTGTGCTGAAGCTTCATGAGACCTCTCCTTGTCTGTGCATGAACGGGTGTCGGACTCTGGAGCCCAGGCTGTTGTTTCCCAGTCTGGTGGTGTATCCTCCATAGACTTGAGAGTGTGGTGTTTGACTCTGGAGCCCAGGCTGTTGCTTCCTAATATGATGGTGAATCCTCTATAGTCTGGTGAGTGTGGTGTCTGACTCTGGAACCCAGGCTTTTGCTTCCCAGTCTGGTGGTGAATCCTCCATAGTCTGGTGAGTGTAAATATATATATATATATATTTTCCCTTCTCCCCTTTCCATTGCAATTTGCTTATTATATTAATTTGCTTGTTATATAATGTACTTATTATATTATTTGTTTATTACATCTGCATTGCCATTTACTTGGGATAAAGCTTGTTTACCCTTAAAAATATTGTGTGTGTGACTTTTCATCTCCCCTTGTGCGTTTCCCACACAGAACATTTTTGGATTCACAAACAGGTTTTAAAAACAAAAGTGTTCCACTTTTTGGCCACAAGGACAGGGCTGGAAGCATGGGAACTTCCCACATCCTGGGATGAGAACTCCCCCAGTTTTTCTGTTTTTTATATAATCTTTGTCCTTTACTATTTTAATATGATAATCACATTTATTGATTCACACATGTTGGACATCCTTGCATTTCTGGAATAAATCTTACTTGATTATGGTGATGATCTTTTTTAGGTGCTATGGAGTTCAGTTTGTTAGATTTAATTTTTTATTTTAGGTTTAGAGTACGTGCACAGGTTTCCTGTATAGGTAAGTTCATGTCATGGGTGTTTCTTATAAGGATTATTTTGTCACCCAGGTACTAAGCCTAGTACCCAATGTTTCTTTTTCCTGATTCTCTCCATCTGCTCTCAAGTAGGCCCTAGTATCTGTTATTCCCCTCTTTGGGTCAATAGCTTCTCATTATTTGGCTACCACTTATAATTGGAATTACTCGATATTTGGTTTTCTGTTCCTCAATTACTTTGCTAAAAATCATGGCCTCCAGCTGCATTTCTCTTATTGTAAAGGAAATTATTTTGTTCTTTTTATGGCTGCATAGTATTTCATGCTGTATATGTAACACATTTTTCTTAATGTGGTCTGCAATAGATGGGCATTTAAGTAGATTCCATGTCTTTATTATTGTGAATAGTGCTGCAATGACAAATAATAGTTATGTTTTTAGATCTTTGAGAAATTGCCACGCTGCTTTCTACAATGGCTGAACTAATTTACACTCCCACCAAGAGTGTATATACATTTTCTTTTCTCTGCAGATTCACTAGAAAGTTTTTTTTCTCTCTCTCTCTCTTTTTTTTTTTTGACTATTAATTGTCATTCTGATGAGATCAAGTGCATTCAGGGTGGTATGGCCACTGACAGCACCAGATAGATTATCAAGACAGAAAGTCAATAAAGAAACAATGAACTTAAACTATACCCTAGGACAAATGGACCTAACAGATATTTTAAAAATGTTACACCCAAAAACTGTAAAATATACATTCTATTCAGCAGCACATGGAATATTCTCTAAGATAGACCATATTAGCTACAAAACAAGTTTCAATAAATTTAAGAAAATTAAAATTAAAACTATACCAAGTACTCTTTCAGATCAGTGGAATAATACTGGAAATCAACTGCAAGAGGAACATGCAAATACATGAAAATTAAGTACCATGCTCCTGAATGATCATTGGGTTAATAATGAAATCAAGATGGAAATTAAAAAAACAGATTCTGAGAACTGAATGATAATAGTGACACAACCAATCAAAAGCTCTCAGATACAGCAAAGGTGGTGCTAAGAGGAAAGTTTATAGCCTTAAATACTCACATGAAAAATTTTGAAAGAGCACACATAGACAATCTAAGGTACCGCTCAAGGAACTAGAGAAACAGGAACAAATCAAACACAAACCCAGCAGAAGGAAAGAAATAACAAATATCGGAGCAGAACTAAATGAAATTGGAATTTTAAAAATACAAAAGATAAATAGTACAAAAAGCAGTTTTCTTGGAAAGGTAAATGACACTGATAGATCATTAGTGAGATTAACCAGGAAAAAGAGAGAAAATTCAAATAAGCTCAATTAGAAACTAACTGAAAATATTACAACTGATACAACAAAAATACAAAGATCATTAAAAGCTACTATGAACACCTTTATTTACACAAACTAGAAAACATAGAAGACACGGCAAAAATCCTGAAAATATACGACCGTCCTAGATTGAACCAGAAGAAATAGAATCTCTAAACTGACCAATAACAAGCAGTAAGATTTAAATGGCAATAAAAAAAAATGCCAACAAAAAAAGTCCAGGACCAGAGAGATTCACAGCTGAATTCTATCAGACATTCAAGGAAGAATTGGTACCAATTCTTTTGACATTCTTTCAAAAGATAGAGAAAGAGAAAATTCTTCCTAAATTATTCTATGAAGCCAGTATCACCCTAATACCAAAACCAGAAAAAGACATAACAGAAAAAGAAAAGTACACAACAATAGATGCAAACATTCTTAACAAAATACTAGCTAATCAAATCCAACAGCATATCAAAAAGATAATCCACCACTGTCAAGTTGGTTTCATACCAGGGATGCAGGGATGGTTTAACATACAAAAGTTCAATAAATGTGATAAATCACACAGAAGGCATTTATGTGGCCAACAAACATATGAAAAAAATACTCATCATCACTGGTCATTAGATATATGCAAATCAAAACCACTTTGAAATACCATCTCACACCAGTTAGAATGGTGATCATTAAAAAACCAGGAGATAACAGTTGCTAGAGAGGATGTGGAGAAATAGGAATGCTTTTACACTGTTGGTAGGAGTGTAAATTAGCTCAACCATTTTGGAAGACAGTGTGGAGATTCCTCAAGGATCTAGAACTAGAAATACCATTTGACCTAGCAATTCCATTACTGGGCATATACCCAAAGGATTATAAATAGTTCTATTATAAAGACACATGCACACACATGTTTGTTGTGGCACTGTGTACAATAGCAAAGACCTGGAACCAACCCAAATGCCCATCATTGATAGACTGGATAAAGAAAATGTGGCACATTTATACCATGGAATACTATGCATCCATATAAAAGGATGAGTTCATGTCCTTTGCTGGGACGTGGATGAAGCTAAAAATCATCATTCTCAGCAAACTGACACTAGAACTGCATGTTCTCACTCATAGGTGGGTGTTGAACAATGAGAACACATGGACACAGGGAGAAGAACATGACACACTGGCGTTTGTTGGGGGAGTAGGGGGCTAGGGGAGGGATAGTGGGGGGGTGGGTAGGTTGGGGGAGGGATAACATTGGGAGAAATACCTAATGTAGGTGATGGGGGGGATGGAGGCAGCAAACTACTATGGCATGTGTATACCTATGTAACCATCCTGCAAGATCTGCACATGTACGCCAGAACTTAAAGTATAACAAAAAATAAATTTAAAAATCCTATGATTATCACTGTTCACTGACAATATAATCATATACCTCGAAAACTCTAACGACTTATTCAAAAAGCTCCAAAAACCGATAAATGAATTTAGCAAAGTTTCTAGATACAAAATTAGTGACCACAAATAAGTAGAACTGCTATACAGCAACAACTACCAAGCTAAGAATCAAATCAAGAACTCAGTCCATTTTACAATAGCTGCAAAAATAGCAAATAAAATACTTAGAAATATACCTATCCCAGGAGGTGAAAAACCTCTACAAGGAAAGCTACAAAACACTGCTGAAAGAAATCATAGAGAACACAAACAAATGAAAACACATCCCATGCTCATGGGTGGGAACCAATATTGTGAAAATAACCACTCGTCCAAAAGCAATCTAAAATTCAACTCCCACCAAAATATCACCATCATTCTTCACAGAACTAGAAAACTCAATCCTAAAATTCATATGGAACACACAAAAAAAAAAAAAAAAAGAAAAGAAAAAGCCTGCATATCGAAAGCAAAACAAAGAAAAAAAATCTGGAGACATCTCTTTACCAGACTTCAAATTATAGTGTAAGTCTATAGTCACCAAAACAGCGTGCTACTAGTATAAAAATAGACAGAGAAACCAATGGTACAGAATAGAGAACCCAGAAATATAGCCAAATATTTACAGCCTGATCTTCAACAAAGCAAACAAAAACATAAAGTGAGAAAGGACACCCTATTCGACAAATGGTGCTGGTCTAATTGGCCAGCCTCATGTAGAAAAATAAAACTGGATCCTTATCTGTCACCTAATACAAAAATCAACTCAAAACAGATTGAAGACTTAAATCTAAGACCTGAAACCATAAAAATTCTAGAAGATAACATTGAAAAAATTCTTCTAGATAGTGGCTAAGGCAAAGATTTCATGACCAAGAACCCCAAAGCAAATGCAACAAAAACAAACATAAATAGATGGGACTTAATTAAACTAAAAAGCTTCTGCACAGCTAAAAAAATAATCATCAAACTAAACAGACAAACCCCAGAGCAGAGAAAAGCATTGCAAGCTATGCATCTGACAAAGAACTAACATCCAGAATCTATAAGAAACTCAAACAAATCAGCAAGAAAAAAAAAACTATTTTATAAAAAAAGTGTGCTGAGGACATGAATAGACAATTCTCAAAAAGAAGATATACAAATGGCCAAAAAACATATTCAAAAAATGCTCAACATCACTGATTATCAGGGTAATGCAAATCAAAACCACAATGCCATACCACCTAAGTCCTATAAGAATGGCCATATTAAAAATTAAAAATTAAAAAAAATAGATGTTGTTGTGGATGTGGTGACACACTTTTTCACTGCTGGTGGGAATGTAAATTAACAAAACCACTGTGGAAAACAGTGTGAATATTCCTTAAAGAATTAAAAGTAAATCTACCATTTGATCCAGTAATCCCACTCCTGGGTATCTATCCAGAGGAAAAGAATTCACTTTAAAAAAAAAAGATATTTTCACACACATGCTTCTAGAAACACATTTCTAAATTGTAAAACTATGGAACCAGCTTAAATGCCCATCAATCAATGAGTGGATAAAGAAAATGTGGTATATATATATTCCATTTCTTCCAGGTTGACTGGTTTATGTGCATAGAGTTGTTTGCAGTAATCTCTGATGGTAGTTTTTATTTCTGGGAATCAGGGGTGATATCCCCCTTTATCATTTTTTATTGTATCTATTTGATTCTTCTCTCTTTTCTTTTTTATTAATCTGGCTAGTGGTCTGTCTATTTTGTTGATCTTTTCAGAAAACCTGCTTCCGCATTTATTGATTTTTTGAAGAGTTTTTTTGTCTCTATCTCCTTCAGTTCTGCTCTGATCTTAGTTATTTCTTGTCTTCTGCTAGGTTTTGAGTTTTTTTGATCTTGCTCCTCTAGCTCTTTCAATTTTGATGATAGGGTGTCAATTTAGATCTTTCCTTGTTTCTCATGTGGGCATTTACTGCTATAAATTTTTCTCTAGACACTGCTTTAAATGTGTCCCAGGGATTCTGGTACACTGTGTCTTTGTTCTTGTTGGTTAAAAAGAACATCTTTAATTCTGCCTTCATTTCATTGTTTATCCAGTCTACACTCAAGAGCCAGTTATTCAGTTTCCATGAAGTTGTGTGGTTCTGAGCTAGTTTCTTAATCCTGAGTTCTAATTTGATTGCACTGTGGTCTGAGAGACTGTTTGTTATGGTTTCTGTTCTTTTGCATTTGCTGAGGAGTGATTTACTTCCAATCATATGGTCAATTTTAGAGTAGGTGTGATGTGGTGCTGAGAAGAATGTATATTCTGTACATTTGGGGTGGAGAGTTCTGTAGATGTCTATTAGGTTTGCTTGGTCCAGATCTGAGTTCAAGTCGTGGATATCCTTGTTAATTTTCTGTCTCGTTGATCTGTCTAATATTGACAGTGGAGTGTTAAAGTCTCCCACTATTATTGTGTGGGAGTCTAAGTCTCTTTGTAGGTCATTAAGAACTTGCTGTATGTATCCGGGTGCTCCTGTATTGGGTGCATATATATTTAGGATCGTTAGCTCTTCTTGTTGCATTGATCCCTTTACCATTATGTAATGTCCTTCTTTATCTCTTTTGATCTTTGTTGGCTTAAAGTCTGTTTAACAGAGACTAGGATTGCAACTCCTGCTTTTTTTTTGCTCTCCATTTGCTTGGTAAATCTTCCTCCATCCCTTTATTTTGAGCACATGTGTGTCCTTGCACATGAGATGGGTTTCCCGGATACAGCACACTGATGGGTTTTGACTTCTTATCCAATTTGCCAGTCTGTGTCTTTTGATTGGGGCATTTAGCCCATTTACATTTAAGGTTAATATTGTTATGTGTGAATTTGATCTTGCCATTTTGATGCTAGCTGGTTGTTTTGCCCATTAGTTGGCACAGTTTCTTCATTGTGTTGACGCTCTTTACCATTTGGTATGTTTTTGGAGTGGCTGGTACAGGTTGTTCCTTTCTATGTTTAGTGCTTCTTTCAGGAGCTCTTGTAAGGCAAGCCTGGTGGTGACTAAATCCCTCAGCAATTGATTGTTTGTAAAGGATTTTATTTCTCCTTCGCTTATGAAACTTAGTTTGACTGGATATGAAATTCTAGGTTGAAATTTATTTTCTTTAAGGATGTTGCACATTGACCCCCACTCTCTTCTGGCTTGTAGGGTTTCTGCTGAGAGATCCACTGTGAGTCTGATGGGTTTCCCTTTGTGGGTAACCCAACCTTTCTCTCTTGGCTGCCCTTAGCATTTTTTGCTTAATTTCAACCCTGGTGAATCTGATGATTATATGCCTTGGTATTGCTTTTCTTGAGGAATAGCTTTGTGGTGTTCTCTATATTTCCTAGACTTGAATATTGGCCTGCCTTGCTAGGTAGGGGGAAGTTCTCCTGGTTAATATCCTGAAGAGTGTTTTCCAGCTTGGATTCATTCTCCCTGTCACATTCAGGTATACCTATGAAAGGTAGATTAGGTCTTTTCACATAATCCCATATTTCTTGGAGGTTTTTTTCATTTCTTTTCACTCTTTTTCCTCTAATCTTGCCTTCTCATTTTATTTCATTGAGTTGATCTTCAATCTCTGATAACCTTTCTTCTGCTTGGTCGATTCAGCTATTGAAACTGTGTATGCTTCATGAAGTTCTTGTGTTGTGTTTTTCAGCTCCATCAAGTCATTTATATTCTTCTCTAAGCTGTTTGTTCTCGTTAGCATTTCATGAAACCTGCTTTCAAGGTTCTTAGTTTCTTTGCATTGGGTTAGAACATGTTCTTTTACCTCAGAGCAGTTTGTTATTACCCACCTTCTGAAGCCTGTTTCTGTCAATTCATCAGACTCATTCTCCATCCAGCTTTGTTCTTTTGATGGTGAGGAGTTGTGATCCCTGCGGGGGAGGAGAGGCATTCTTGTTTTGGGTGTTTTCATCCTTTTTGTGCTATTTTCTTCCCATCTTTGTGGGTTTATCTACCTGTGGTCTTTGTAGTTAGGGACTTTCAGATGGGATCTCTGAGTGGACATCCTTTTTGTTGATGATGAAGTTATTTCTGTTTTTTAGTTTTCCTTCTAACAGTCAAGCCCCTCTGCTGTAGGACTGCTGGAGGTCCACTCCAGACCCTGCTTGCCTGCAGATCACCTGCAGCAGCCTCTGCATTGTTCTTGCTGGGATCTGCACTCCAGAGCTCTTGCTATTCGGCCATCTTGGATCTGCCCCCTCTATGATGTTTTTAGGAAGGCAGAATAAAGAGTGACAAGCTGGTATATCTAGGGAAAGAAATATCTAAGTAGCAAAGAATTCAGGCTGTTATATGGCTACTTTTAACTGCTTATATAAAATAAGAGAGGAAAGAGTATAAAACAGAATTTATAATTTTAAAAGAAAGCATAGTAGAAAGAATTAGAAAATTTGCAGCCTAGTCATATGGTAGAGAATAGAAGAGCATTTTTAGTAGAGGAAACCACGAGTGTGACCAAGTGACCTATTGATAAAGTTAGTATGAATAGAATAAAGCCAGGGGCTATTTATCAGAATAGTGAGAGAAAAACTTTAGGTATTTCAGAGATATTTGAGGTGGCCCCTCCCATCAAAGGACCAGAGCTCTAGAAGAGCAGAATTCATTTAGGGGACTGGCCCCTGCTTTTAGTTGCACAGGTGTCTGATCCCAGCATTCCAGAAGTGCAGCAGTTTTCAGCCATCCCAGCTATGACTCAAATAACTGCAGGTGGTTTTACTTGCTACTCTGAAAGTTGCAATTCATGAACTTTGGCAGCATCTCTGTGATGCTAATACTGCAGGTGTGCAGAATGCACAAATTGTGGGCACATGAATTTCTTTATTTTGATTTCAAAGAATATCACAGACAGCCTGGCGACCAAGGAAGAGATGTCACCAAAGCAAACATACCACAGAGAGTCTTCACCAAGGCAATGCTTAGGGGATCCATGGGAGCAAGACCATTGCAGAGTCCCCCACTAGGATAATGCCTAATGGAGACTTGGGAGCAGCACCACCACAAAAACCCTGAATTATGGAGCTATTAATGTGCAAAGCCAACTCAGGAGAGCTTAATTGTGGGCTGAGTCCAGCAAAGTGGTGTATGGAGGTGCTTCCTTAAGGACTTGATATCACAACACCTATATCAGTGTGCACAGAGGTATGCATACAGTCAAAGGAGATTATTCTTCAACTTTAAGACTGAATATGTATTTTCTTGTTGGAGTTTGGACTTACTTGGGACCTGTAACTATGTTCATTTTGCCCATTTCCTTCTTTGGAATAGGAATGTCTGTCATATGTCTGTCCCACCATTTTGTTTTTGAAATAGATAACTTGTTTAATTTCACAGGCTAACAGCTGGAAGAAAATTGCCTTAATGATGAATTGTGCCTTCAGTCTTACCCACATCTGATTCAGATAAGGACTTTTGAGTTGGTGCTAGAAAGAGTTAAGACTTTGGAGCTATTGATATAGAATGAGTGTATTTTGCATGTGAGAAGGACATAAATATTGAGGAGTGCAGTAGAATGCAATGGATTAAATGTGTCACAAATTTACTGTGTTGGAAACATAATCCTCAAATTTATATATTGATTGGAGGTAAATCCTTTGGGAAGTGTACTAATACAGTTGTCAGGGTGAGGTCTTCATGATGGAACTGGTGCCTTTATGAAAACAGAAAGAGAAACTGAACTGACATTGACATCTGCTCTCTTTCCATGTAATGCCCTTCATCATATCACAACACAGCTGGAAGGCCCACACCAGATGGCAGCACCATGCTCTTGGAGTTCCCAGCCTCAAAAACCATAAGCAAAATGAACTTATTTTCTTTATAAATTACCCAGTCATAGATATTCAGTTATAGCAAGAGAAAATGAACTAAGACAACCATTTAATATGATACTTGATGTGTTTTTTATTAATGTCTTTATCCAGTAAAGAGACTTTCCTGATATTCTAAGCTTGATAAGATATTTTATAATGAATAAATGTTGTATTTTGTCTTATGTCTTCTCTGCATCTACTAAGATGCTCACTTAACATTTTTGCTGTGTAGTATTAAGATGTTGTGTTTTATTAATTAAATTTGAGGCAATTAATGTAACCATGCACTACTATAATAAATATAACCTGAAATGATGTATTATTTTCTGTATATACTGTTGTATTTAATTCCCTTTATATACTGATGTGTTATTTTCTTTACATACTGTTGTATTTTGTTAAAGATGGTAGCATCTCTATTAATGAAGGATATTGAAGTGTAGTTTTTCTTCTTTGACATGGCTTAGTCTGGCTTTGGTGTCAGGATGATATTGGCCTCATAAAAAAGAGTTGAGCTATATTCTGGACTCCCTGTAATTATGAAAAATGTTTTGAAGTAATGGAATTGTTTCTTTACATATTTCATAAAAGTGACCAGTGTAAACATGGAGCATTTGGCTTTTCTTTGGCCTGAGATTTTTAATATCTAAGAAAATGTCTGTTTCATCTCTATTATAATCTTATGTTAATTCCTGAGTCATTTGGGGTACAGCAGTAATTTTGTAGAAGTCAGCCTATTTTATCAAAAGTTGTTCAATTTATTGGAGTAAAGTTTCCCATAGTATTTCTTCTCTTTCACTTTTAATTTCCAAGGGGCCCCTAGTAATATCTCTTTTGATTTCTAACTTTCACAATTTCCTTATTTTTCTTCTTATTCTTTTGTAGATATTTACAAAGAGCATACTTTAAGTTCAATCAATTTTAATGTTGCTATGATTTCTGCTTAATAATTTTGGGGGTGGAGGATCCAAGATGGCCAATTAGGAGCAGCTGAGGATTGCAGCTCCCAGTGAAAGCGCGGAGGGTGAGTGGACGTCGCATTGCCAGATGGATTTTTATTTCCCACAGACCAGGAGATTCTCAGGGGAAGGAGCCCCACGGGTCGACAGCGCAGCCGGTCTTGGCTCGGCGCAGCTGTTTTTGCCAGCGTGACTGTTTACGCCGGCATCCCGGCGCAGCGGTTCCCCATACAAAATACGTGGGTCCGGGTGCCATTTTAGCTGGCAATTGGAGCTCTGGGAAGGCAGAGCCGCCCATTCATCTGATTAAAAAAGGGGACTGAAACAGGCAGCCTGGCCAGGAGATTTCCCAGGAAAAAAACGCCAGGAATCTCAGCACCCACGGTTTCAGCCGGCGCAGTGGGTCGCCGCACGGGAAATCACACAGATCCCGGCGCCTTTTCAACAGGCGGCTGGAACACCTGGGAGACTCTGAGGCAGGGAGCCAGGTGATCAGGCTCGGCTGGTCCCACCCCCACAAAAAAACAGCAATCGAAACGCTCTGGATCAAGAGTTTCACAGCAAGCACAGCTGAGCCCGGGACGGCCCAGCTCTGTGGAGGAGGGGCGTCCGCCATTACTGAGGCAGTCTGCCGCTACAGAGGTAGTTTGCCATTGCCGAGGCAGTTCTAACTACATTGGTATAAACAGGACTACAGGGAAGTTCATATGGCAACTGGGCGGAGCCCACAGCAGCTCAGCAAAGCCTCTGTAGGCAGACAGTGACTAGGCTGCCTCATCGCTGGGCAAGGCAGCCCTGAGAAAAAGGCAGCAGCACCAGGGAAACTCATAAATAAAGCCCTAACTCCCCGGGACAGAGCACCTGGGGAAAAAAGGGGTTTATGAGTTCTGCTGCAGCAGACTTAAACGTACCTGCCCAGCAACTCTGAATGAACAACGGAGCTCACAGCTCAGCACTTGAGCTCCTATAAAGGACACTCTGTCTCCTCAAGCAGCTCCCCTGATCCCCCGTATATCCAACGAGTCACCTCATAAAGGAGTGCTCACACGGACATCTGGTGGATATTCTTCTGGGACAAAGATAACAGAAGAAGAGACTGGCAGCAACCCTTACTGTTCTGCAGCTGCTGCAGGTGATCCCCCAGGCAAGCAGGGCCAGGAGTGGACCTCAGCAGTCCTACAGCAGAGGGGCCAGACTGTTAGAAGGAAAACTAAGAAACAGAAATAAATAACTTCATCATCAACAAATGGACGTCCACTGAGAGACCCCATCTGAAAATCACCAACCACAAAGACCACACATAGATAAATCCACAAAGATGGGAAGAAACCAGCGCAAAAAGGAGGAAAACACCCGAAACCAGAACGCCTCTCCTCCTATAAGGGATCACAACTCCTCACCAGCAAGAGAACAAGGCTGGATGGACAATGAGTGTGATTAAATGACTGAATCAGGCTTCAGAAGGTGGGTAATAAGAAACTTCTGTGAGCTAAAGAACATGTTCTAACCCAATGCAAAGAAATTAAGAACCTTGAAAAAAGATTTGACGAAATGCTAACGAGAATAACCAACTTAGAGAGGAATGTAAGTGAATTGATGGAGCTGAAAAACACAACACAAGAACTTTGTGAAGCATACACAAGTTTCAACAGCCGAATCGACCAAGCAGAAGAAAGGATATCAGAGCTCGAACATCAATTCAATGAAATAAAACGAGAAGGAAAGAGTAGAGAAAAAAGGGTAAAAAGGAATGAACAAAGTCTCCAAGAAATATGGGACTATGTGAAAAGACCTAATCTACATTTGTTAGGTGTACCTGAATGTGATGGGGAGAATAAATCCAAGCTGGAAAATACTCTTCAGGATATTATTCAGGAGAACTTCCCCAGCCTTTTAAGGCAGGCCAACATCCAAATCCAGGAAATACAGAGAACACCACAAAGATATTCCTCAAGAAGAGCAACCCCAAGGCACATAATCATCAGATTCACCAGGGTTGAAATGAAAGAAAAAATGCTAAGGGCAGCCAGAGAGAAAGGTCGGGTTACCCACAAAGGGAAGCCAATCAGACTCACAGAAGATCTCTCAGCAGAAACCCTACAAGCCAGAAGAGTGTGGGAGGCCAATATTCAACATCCTTAAAGAAAAGAACTTTCAACCCAGAATTTCATATCCAGCCAAACTGAGCTTCATAAGTGAAGGAAAAATAAAATCCTTTGTGAACAAGCAAGTACTCAGAGATTTCATCACCACCAGGCCTGCTTTACAATAACTCCTGAAAGAAGCACTAAACATAGAAAGGAAACAACCAGTACCAGCCACTCCAAAAACATACCAAATGGCAAAGAGCAGCAACACAATGAAGAAACTGCATCAACTAACGGGCAAAACAGCCAGCTAGCATCAAAATGGCAGGATCAAATTCACACATAACAATATTAACCCTAAATGTAAATGGGCTAAATGCCCCAATTAAAAGACATAGACTGTCAAACTGGATAAAAAGCCAAAACCCATCAGTGTGCTGTATCCAGGAAACCCATCTCCCATGCAGAGATACACAAAGGCTCAAAATAAAGGGATGGAGGAAGATTTACCAAGCAAATGGAGAGCAAAAAAAAGCAGGAGTTGCAATTCTCATCTCTGATAAAGTAGACTTTAAACCAACAAAGATCAAAAGAGACAAAGAAGGACATTACATAATGGTAAAAGGATCAATGCAGAGGGTGGATCCAAGATGGCCAATTAGGAGCAGCTAAGGATTGCAGCTCCCAGTGAAAGCGCGGAGGGTGAGTGGACGCCGCATTGCCAGACAGATTTTTATTGCCCACAGACCAGGAGATTCCCAGGGGGAGAAGCCCCACGGGTCGCCAGCGCAGCTGGTTTGGCTGGCGCAGCAGTTTTTGCCGGCGCGACTGTTTTCGCTGGCGCTGCTGTTTTGGGCAGCGTCCCTGCGCAGCGGTTCCCCATACAAAATACGTGGGTCCGGGTGCCGTTTTAGCAAGGCAGAGCCGCCCATTCATCTGATTAAAAAAGGGGACTGAAACAGGCAGCCAGGCCAGAAGATTTCCTGGGCAAAAAACACCACGAATCTCCGCGCCCGCGGTTTCAGCCGGCGCAGTGGGTCGCCGCACGGGAAATCACACAGATCCCGGCGCCTTTTCAACAGGCGGCTGGAACACCTGGGAGACTCTGAGGCAGGGAGCCAGGTGATCAGGCTCAGCTGGTCCCACCCCCACAAAAAATCCGCCATCGGAAACGTTCTGGATCAAGAGTTTCACAGCAAGCACAGCTGAGCCCGGGACGGCCCAGCTCTGTCGGGGAGGGGCGTCCGCCATTACTTGAGGCAGTCTGCCGCTACAGAGGTAGTTTGCCATTGCCCAGGCAGTTCTCACTACACCGGTATAAACAGGACTGCAGGGAAGTTCATACGGCAGCTGGGCGGAGCCCACAGCAGCTCAGCAAAGCCTCTGTAGGCAAACAGTGACTAGGCTGCCTCATCGCTGGGCAAGGCAGCCCTGAGAAAAAGGCAGCAGCACCAGGGGAAACTCATAAATAAAGCCCTAACTCCCCGGGACAGAGCACCTGGGGAAAAAGGGGTTTGAGTTCTGCTGCAGCAGACTTAAACGTACCTGCCCAGCAACTCTGAATGAACAACGGAGCTCACAGCTCAGCACTTGAGCTCCTATAAAGGAAACTCTGTCTCCTCAAGCAGCTCCTGGATCCCCACATATCCAACGAGTCACCTCACAAAGGATTGCTCAGACGGACATCTGGGGGGGTATTCTTCTGGGACAAAGATAGCAGAAGAAGAGACTGGCAGCAACCGTTACTGTTCTGCAGCTGCTGCAGGTGATCCCCCCAGGCAAGCAGGGCCAGGAGTGGACCTCAGCAGTCCTACAGCAGAGGGGCCAGACTGTTAGAAGGAAAACTAAGAAACAGAAATAAATAACTTCATCATCAACAAACGGGACGTCCACTGAGAGACCCCATCTGAAAATCACCAACCACAAAGACCACACATAGATAAATCCACAAAGATAGGAAGAAACCAACGTAAAAAGGAGGTAAACACCCAAAACCAGAATGCCTCTCCTCCTACAAAGGATCACAACTCCTCACCAGCAAGGGAACAAGGCTGGATGGACAATGAGTGTGATGAAATGACTGAATCAAACTTCAGAAGGTGGGTAGTAAGAAACTTCTGTGAGCTAAAGAACATGTTCTAACCCAATGCAAACAAACTAACAACCTTGAAAAAAGATTTGACGAAATGCTAATGAGAATAACCAACTTAGAGAGGAATGTAAGTGAATTGATGGAGCTGAAAAACACAACACAAGAACTTTGCGAAGCATACACAAGTTTCAACAGCCGAATTGACCAAGCAGAAGAAAGGATATCAGAGGTCGAAGATCAACTCAATGAAATAAAACGAGAAGGAAAGAGTAGAGAAAAAAGGGTAAAAAGGAATGAACAAAGTGTCCAAGAAATATGGGACTATGGGAAAAGACCTAATCTACGTTTGATAGGTGTACCTGAATGTGAAGGAGAGAATGAATCCAAGCTGGAAAATACTCTTCAGGATATTATCCAGGAGAACTTCCCCAACATAGGAAAGCAGGCCAATATTCAAATCCAGGAAATACAGAGAACACCACAAAGATATTCCTCAAGAAGAGCAACCCCAAGGCACATAATTGTCAGATTCAACAGGGTTGAAATGAAGGAGAAAATGCTAAGGGCAGCCAGAGAGAAAGGTCGGGTTACCCACAAAGGGAAGCCCATCAGACTCACAGCAGAACTCTCAGCAGAAACCCTACAAGCCAGAAGAGAGTGGGGGCCAATATTCAACATCCTTAAAGAAAAGAACTTTCAACCTAGAATTTCATATCCAGCCAAACTGAGCTTCATAAGTGAAGGAAAAATAAAATCCTTTGTGAACAAGCAAGTACTCAGAGATTTCATCACCACCAGGCCTGCTTTACAAGAGCTCCTGAAAGAGGCACTAAACATAGAAAGGAACAACCAGTACCAGCCACTCCAAAAACATACCAAACAGTAAAGACCATCAACACAATGAAGAAACTGCATCAACTAACAGGCAAAACAGCCACCTAGCATCAAAATGGCAGGATCAAATTCACACATAACAATATTAACCCTAAATGTAAATGGGCTAAATGCCCCAATTAAAAGACATAGACTGGCAAACTGGATAAAAAGCCAAAACCCATCGCTATGCTGTATCCAGGAAACCCATCTCACATGCAAGAGATACACAAAGGCTCAAAATAAAGGGATGGAGGAGGATTTACCAAGCAAAATGGAGAGCAAAAAAAGCAGGAGTTGCAATTCTCATCTCTGATAAAATAGACTTTAAACCAACAAAGATCAAAAGAGACAAAGAAGGACATTACATAATGGTAAAAGGATCAATGCAACAAGAAGAGCTAACGATCCTAAATATATACGCACCCAATACAGGAGCACCCAGATACATAAGGCAAGTTCTTAATGACTTACAAAGAGACTTAGACTCCCACACAATAATAGTGGGGAGACTTGAACACCCCGTTGTCAATATTAGACAGATCAACGAGACAGAAAATTAACAAGGATATCCAGGACTTGAACTCAGACCTGGATCGAGCAAACCTAATAGACATTTACAGAACTCTCCACCCCAAATCCACAGAATATACATACATTCTTCTCAGCACCACATCGCACCTACTCTAAAATTGACCACATAATTGGAAGTAAATCACTCCTCAGCAAATGCAAAAAACGGAAATCATAACAAAGTCTCTCAGACCACAGTGCAATCAAGTTAGAACTCAGAATTCAGAAACTAACTCAGAACTGCACAGCTTCATGGAAACTGAACAACTGGCTCTTGAATGTTGACTGGATAAACAATGAAATGAAGGCAGAAATAAAGACGTTCTTTGAAACCAATGAGAACGAAGACACAACATACCAGAATATCTGGGACACATTTAAAGCAGTCTCTAGAGGAAAGTATATAGCAATAAATGCCCACATGAGAAGCAAGGAGAGATCTAAAATTGACACCCTATCATCAAAATTGAAAGAGCTAGAGGAGCAAGATCAAAAAAACTCAAAACCTAGCAGAAGACAAGAAATAACTAAGATCAGAGCAGAACTGAAGGAGATAGAGACAAAAAAAACTCTTCAAAAAATCAATAAAACCAGGAGCTGGTTTTTTGAAAAGGTCAACAAAATAGACAGACCACTAGCCAGATTAATAAAAAAGAAAAGAGAAAATAATCAAATAAATGCAATAAAAAACGATAAAGGGGATATCACCACAGATTCCACAGAAATTCAAACCATCATCAGAGATTATTACAAACAACTCTATGCACATAAACTAGTAAACCTGGAAGTAATGGATAAATTCCTGGACACTTGCATCCTCCCAAGCCTAAACCAGGAAGAAGTCGAAACCCTGAATAGACCAATAACAAGGTCTGAAGTTGAGGCAGCAATTAAGAGCCTACCACCCAAAAAAAAGCCCAGGTCCAGATGGGTTCACAGCCGAATTCTACCAGACATACAAAGAGGAGCTGGTACCATTCCCTCTGAAACTATTCCAAACAATCCAAAAAGAGGGGATCCTTCCCAAATAATTTTATGAGACCAACATCATCCTGATACCAAAACCTGGCAGAGACTCAGCAAGAAAAGAAAACCTCAGGCCAATATCCATGATGAACATAGATGCAAAAATCTTCAATAAAATACTGGCAAACCGATCGCAACAGCACATCAAAAAGCTTATCCACCATGATCAAGTAGGCTCATCCTGGGGGATGCAAGGCTGGTTCAACATACGCAAATCTATAAACATAATCCACCACATAAACAGAACTAAAGACAAAAACCACATGATAATCTCAATTGATGCAGAGAAGGCCTTTGACAAAATTCAGCAGCCCTTTATGCTAAAAACTCTCAGTAAACTAGGTATTGACGGAACATATCTCAAAATGATAAAAGCTATTTATGACAAACCTACAGCCAATATCATACTGAATGGGCAAAAACTAGAAACATTCCCTTTGAAATCTGGCACTAGACAAGGATGTCCTCTCTCACCACTCCTATTCAATGTAGTACTGGAAGTTCTAGCCAGAGCAATCAGACAAGGAAAAGAAATAAATTGTATTCGAATAGGAAAGGAGGAAGTCAAGTTGTCTCTATTTGCAGACGACATGATTGTATATCTAGAAGACCCCATCGTCTCGGCCCCAAAATCTCCTGAAACTGATAAGCAACTTCAGCAAAGTCTTAGGATATAAAATCAATGTGCAAAAATCACAAGCATTCCTATACACCAATAACAGACTAAAAGACAGCCAAATCAAGAACCAACTGCCATTCACAATTGCTACAAAGAGAATAAAATACCTAGGAATACAACTAACAAGGAACGTAAAGGACCTCTTCAAGGAGAACTACAAACCACTGCTCAATGAAATAAGACAGGACACAAACAGATGGAGAAATATTCCATGTTCCATGGCTAGGAAGAATCAATATTGTCAAAATGACCATACTGCCCAAAGTAATTTACAGATTCAACGCTATCCCTATCAAGCTACCAATGACCTTCTTCGAAGAACTGGAGAAAACCACCTTAAACTTCATATGGAACCAAAAGAGAGCCTGTATAGTCAAGTCAATTCTAAGCAAAAAGAACAAAGCTGAAGGCATCACACTCCCGGACTTCAAACTATACTACAAAGCTACAGTAATCAAAAGAGCATGGTACTGGTACCAAAACAGAGATATAGACTAATGGAACAGAACAGAGGCCTCCAACGCAACACAACACATCTACAACCACCTGATCTTTGGCAAACCTGACAAAAACAAACAATGTGAAAGCAAGTCCCTGTTTAATAAATGGTGTTGGGAAAACTGGCTAGTCATGTGCAGAAAGCAGAAACTGGACCCCTTCCTGACACCTTACACTAAAATTAATTCCAGATGGATTAAAGACTTAAACCTAAGACCTAACACCATAAAAACCCTAGAAGAAAATCTAGGCAAAACCATTCAGGACATAGGCATAGGCAAGGACTTCATGACTAAAACACCAAAAGCAGTGGCAACAAAAGCCAAAATAGACAAATGGGACGTAATCAAACTCCACAGCTTCTGCACCGGGCAAAGAAACAGTCATTAGAGTGAATCAGCAACCAACAGAATGGGAAAAAATTTTTGCAGTCTACCCATCTGACAAAGGGCTGATAACGAGAATCTACAAAGAACTGAAACAGATTTACAAGAAAAAAACAAACAAGCCCATTCAAAAGTGGGCAAAGGATATGAGCAGACACTTTATAAAAGAAGACATACATGAAGCCAACAAACCTATGAAAAAATGCTCATCATCACTGGTCATTAGAGAAATGCAAATCAAAACTACATTGAGATACCATCTCATGCCAGTTAGAATGGCGATCATTAAAAAATCTGGAGACAACAGATGCTGGAGAGGATGTGGAGAAATAGGAACGCTTTTACACTGTTGATGGGAGTGTAAATTAGTTCAACCATTGTGGAAGACGGTGTGGCGATTCCTCAAGGACCTAGAAATAGAAATTCCATTTGGATCCAGCAATCCCATTACTGGGTATATATCCGAAAAGACTATAAATCGTTCTACTATAAGGACACATGCACACGAATGTTCATTGCAGCACAGTTTACAATAGCAAAGACCTGGAACCAACCCAAATGCCCATCGATGATAGACTGGACAGGGGAAAATGTGGCACATATACACCATGGAATATTATGCAGCCATCAAAACCGATGAGTTCGTGTCCTTTGTAGGGACATGGATGAACCTGGAAACCATCATTCTCAGCAAACTGACACAAGAACAGAAAATCAAACACCGCGTGTTCTCACTCATAGGCGGGTGTTGAACAATGCGAACACATGGACACAGGGAGGGGGAGTATCACACACTGGGGTCTGTCGGGGGATAAGGGGAGGGACAGTGGGGGGTGGGGGGGGAGGTGGGGAGGGATAGCATGGGGAGAAATGCCAGATATAGGTGATGGGGAGGAAGGAAGCAAATCACACTGCCATGTGTGTATCTATGCAACAATCTTCCATGTTCTTCACATGTACCCCAAAACCTAAAATGCAATAAAAAAGAAAAATGTAAAAAATAATAATAATAATAATAATTTGGGGGGGTAATTTTTATAATTTTCTTTTTCATGCTTGTTTTTTGTCGGTTTGCTCTTCTTTCCATAAATTTTTGTGAATGCTTAGATTTTTTATTTCAAAATTTTAAAATAATTTTAACTTTTTTTGTAAGATACAGGGGCTATATATAAAGGTTTGTGACATAGCTAGATTGCACCCAGGTAGTGAGCATAGTACATAATAGGTCGTTTTTCAACCCACATCCCCTTTCCTCCTCTATCCCACTTCTAGTAGTCTACAATGTCTATTTTTCTCATGTTTATGTACATGTGTGCTTAATCTGGAACTTCCACTTGTAAATGAGAACAAGTATCTACAAAATTTTCTGCACCTGTGTTAGTTTGCTTATGGCTTCTATCTCCATCCATGTTGCTGCAAATGGAATGATTTCATTTATTACTCTGCTGCATAGTATTCCACGGGGCATATGTACCACATTTGCTTTATTTAAGTTGACCACTGATGGGTACCTGGGTTCATTCCATGTCTCTGCTTTTGTAAATAGTGTAGCCATGGACATATAAGTACATGTGTCCTTTTGGTATAATGATGTATTTTTCCTTGGGTATGTACTTAGTAGTGCATTTCTGGATCAAATGGTAATTCTGCTTAATTTCCTTGAGAAATCTCCAAACTAGCATCCAAAGTGGCTAAACTTATTTATATTGCCACCAACAGTGTATAAACATTCCCTTTTATATCCAGCCTCAAGAACATCAGTTGTTTTGACTTTTTATATCAGCCATTTTGACTGTTGTGAGATGGTGTCTCATTTTGGTTTTCATTTTCATTTCTCTGATGATTAGTGATAATGAGTATCTTTGATGTTTTTGACTGCTTGTATGTCTTCTTTTGAGAAGCGTCTGTTCATGTCAATCTCAATTTTTATTGGGGTGGTTTATTTTTTCTTCTGATTTGTTATAGATAGATTCTGGACAATAGGCCTTTGTAGGAATGCACAGTTTGTGAATATTTTCTTACATTCTCTATGTTGCCTATTTACTCTGTGCAGAATTTCTTTTCCTGTGTAGAAGCTCTTTATTTTAATTAGGTCTCACTTGTCTATTTTCCGTTTTGTTGCAATTGCTTATGGGGGTTGGGAAAAATTTTTATCAAAGCCAATTGTATTTTTTAATTTTAACTTTTATTTTAAATATAGAGGGTATATGTGCAGGTTGTTACAGAGGTATATTGTGTAATAGTATCTATTTTTTAGTCAGTTTTAAAGCATCTGTAAATTTTTCTAGTTTTTTCATCAACTTCTATTTTAAGTTTCAGGGTACAAGTGTAGGCTGTGCAGGTTAGCCACATAAGCAAATTTGTGTCATGGTGGTCTGATGCACAGATGAACTCATCACCTAGGTATTAAGCCCAGCATCCAGTAGCTATTCTTCCTGATATTCTTCCTCCTCCCAACACATAACATGTCCCAGTGTGTTTTGTTCCCCCATGTGTTCATGTGTTCTCATCATTCATTCAACTCCTACTTATAAGTGAGAATATGTTGTGTTTGGTTTTCTGTTCCTGCATTAGTTTGCTGAGGATAACGGCTTCCAACTCCATTCATATCCCTGCAAAGGACAAGATTTTATTCCTTTTGATGACTGCATAGTATTCCATGGTGTATATGTACCACATGTTCTTTATCCAGTCTATCATTGACAGACATTTGGGTTGATTCCATGTTTTTAGCTATTGGGAATAATGCTGCAAAGAACACACACATGCATTTATCTTTTTAACAGAATGATTTATATTCCTTTCTGTATATACTCAGTAATGGATTGCTGAATCAAATGGTTCTGCTTCTAGATCTTTGAAGAATCATCATACTGTCTTCCATAATGGTTGAAATAATTTATACTATCACCAGCAGTGTAAAAGCATCCCTTTTTCTCTGCAACCTCAGCAGCATCTGTGGTTTCTTGACTTTTTAATAATTACCATTCTGACTGGCAGGAGGTAATATCTCATTATGGTATGGATTGGCATTTCTTTTAATGATCAGTGATGTTGAGCTTTTTTTCATGTTTGTTGGCCACATAAACGTCTTCTTTGAAAAGTATATGCTCATGTCCCTAGCCTAATATTTAATAGGGTTTTTTTTTTTCTTGTAAATTTTTTTAAGTTCCTCTTAGACTCTGGATATTAGACCTTGTCAGATGGATAGAGTGCAAAAATACTCTCCCATTCTGTAGGCTGTCTGTTCACTCTGATGATAGTTTATTTCACTGTGCAGAAGCTCTTTAGTTTAATTAAATTCCATTTGTTATTTTTTTCTTTTGTTGCAATTGCTTTTGGTGTTTTGTCATAAAATATTTGCTCATGCCTATGTCCTGAATGGTATTGCCTAGATTTTATTCTAGAGTTTTATTGTTTTTGGTTTTACATTTAAGTCTTTAATCCATCTTAAGTTAATTTTTGTATACGGTGTAAGAAGGATCCAGTTTCAATTTCTGCCTATAACTAGCTAGTTCTTCCAGCACAATTTATTAAATAGGGAATCCTTTCCTCTTTGCTTGTTTTGTCAGGTTTGTACAAGATCAGATGGTTGTAGGTGTGCAGTCTTATTTCTAAGTTCTCTGTTTTGTTCCATTGGTCTATGTGTTCGTTCTTGTACCAATATCATGCTGTTTTGGTCTGTAGCCTTTTAGTATAGTTGGGGTTGGGTAGTGTGATACCTTCAGCTTTGCTCTTTTTTAAAGCCAATGTTAAGAAGGATATTTATGCCTCAGTACAATCTTGTAAATTTTGTAGTTAAGGTCTTACATTTAGATTTTGGAACCAATTTGAATTAATTTTTGTA
The DNA here is from genome assembly GCA_036589455.1 of Ateles fusciceps. NCBI lineage: Eukaryota > Metazoa > Chordata > Mammalia > Primates > Atelidae > Ateles > Ateles fusciceps. The sequence goes on along the minus strand of JAZHEH010001743.1, from coordinate 22,300 downwards.
TATGATAAAATGTAGGGTCCAGCTTCTATTTCCTGCCTGTGGCTAGCCAGTTATCCCAGAACCATTTACTGAATAGGAAGTCTTTTTGTCACTGCTAGTTTTTGTGACATTGTCAATGATCAGATGATTGCTGGTGTGTGGTTTTATTTCTAGTTTCTATTGTATTCCATAATATTGATTCTTCAGTCCATTGGCATGGAATTTTTATAACGTTATTGTGTCATCTCTGATTTCTTTCAGCAGTGTTTTGTAGTTCTTTTTGCAGAGATCTTTACCCTCTTGGTTAGCTATATGCCTAAGTATTTAATTATTATTTGTAGCTATTATAAGTGAAATTATGTTTTTGATTTAGCTCTAGCCTAGACATTTTTGGTGTATAAAAACACTACTGATTATTATCATCCAAAACCTCACTAATATCAATCATCAGTTCTACCAGCCTTTTGACAGAGCCTTTGGGACTTTTCTAAATTCAGAATTATATTGTCAAGCAAGAAGAGATAGTTTGACTTCTTCTTTACTACTCGGATGTCTTTTTCTTTCTCTGCCTGATGGTACTGACTAGGACTTCCAGTACTATATTGAATAGAAGTTGTGAGAGGGGCCATCTGTGTCTTGTTCCAGTTCTCAAGTGAAATGAATGGTTCTAGCTTTTGTCCATTAAGTATGATTTTAGCTGTGGGTTTTTAATAGATGACTTTTATTATTTTGAAGTATGTTTTTTTTCAATGCCTAGTTTGCTGAGGCTTTTTATTATTAGGTGATGTTAGATTTTTATCAAAAGCTTCTCCTGCATCTTCTGAAATAATCATTTGGTTTTTGCTTTTAATTTTATTTATGTAGTGAACTGCATTTATTGGTTTGCATGTGTTGAACTAGCCTTACATCTCAAAATAAAGCCTACTTGATCACGGTGGATTAACTTTTTAATGTGCTCCTGAATTCAGTTTGTCATTTTGTTTTAGAATTTTCGTGTCTATATTTATCAGAAATGTTAACGTGAAGTTTTCTTTTCCACTGTGTTTTTCCCTGATCTTGATATTACGTTGATGCTGGCTTCACAGAAAGAGTTAAGGAGGAGTCCCTCCTCCTCAAGATTTTGGAATAGTTTCAGTACAATTGGTATCAGTTCTTTGTACATCTCTTTGAATTCAGCTGTGAATCCATCTGGTTCAGGGTTTTACTTGATTGGTAGGATTTTGTTCCTGATTCTATTTTCAGAGCTCTATATTGGTCTGTTAAGGATTCCTATCTCTTCCTGATACAATCTTCGGAGATTGTGTGCTGTCAGGAATTTGTGGATTTTTTTTCCACATTGTTTAAATTGTGTGCACAGTTTCATAGTGTTTTCAGCTATAGTATTCAGTGCAGTGGTGGGAGAGGTAACCTCCTTTCCAGGTACACTACTGGGCTTTGAGGGGCCACCCTCCCATCACTGGCACTAAAACCATGTTTCTTTTGTTAGGTGTTCCAGGCTGTGGGATTCCCTTGAGCAGAGTCCACTGCATGGTTATAGGCCCCACCATTTCTAGGTTGCCCTTGAGAAAGAAGGCAAGCCCCCACTCCTATGGCAGCCCATGAGCCCCATGCAACTCACACTTATCCATGATCTGACATTGTAGGCTCCTCTTCTAACTTGAGTACCAACCACATATTTTAGCTCCACACTCCCAAGCTGGGAACTCACAGCCCTGGGGCAAGCTCGGGTGTTTTGTTCCCTCCCAGCTTGAGGCAGCTGTGGTGGGGTCTATGGTGGTGGCAGTGGCAGAGGGCCTGTCAGATTGACTTGGGGGTGGGGCTCCATCTCAAAGAAATCCAGAGCCACAACTGATTGAAGTAATTACCCAGGGAGGGGGAAAGCTGTGTTCTGGTCCAAGCTGGGGGGCCCTGCCTGGTGAAGAGCAAAGGGGAGAAGAGGCTCTTGAGAAAAACCATCTCACCTCCTCTTCTTAGGGCAGTATGCTGAAGGTGCAAGCAAAACAATCAGACTTTTAGTTATGTCCCCAGCCAAAGAGCAGCAAGGGCAAGGTATCATGGAAGAGGAGCTGTCAGTTGACTCTGGAAACTCCACCCCAGAGAACTACAAAGCCTGCTGCTGGATCTGGGATGATCAGCTGAAGGTGGGGTGGCTGTGCTGCAAAGTCAAACCAGAGGGCCAGGCCTGGAGAAGAGCAGGGGAGTCAGGAGATTCCACAGAAGATAGTCTGACCTCCTCTGCATTGGATAACTGTAGCATACAGTAAGCACATGAAAGCAATTAAGATGTTTGTCTCTGGGGGTTCCCTCGTTAGACTTGGAGCCCCCTTCCCTCTTGTCTTTGTATGGGGGAATTTCTCCCTTCTTTCTTGCCTATTAAACTCTCTCCGCTCCTTAAAACAAACAAACAAAAAAATGATGTTTGTTCCTTCCGTAGCCTGGGGGAAGCAAGGGTGGTTACCGAAGACAACTGCAATGGCTAAGGGCTTGTCTGTTACTTCTGGGAGTTCCCTCCCAAAGAAATACGGAACTACAACTGGCTGAAGTAGTGAAGTGGGGATGGGATGGCTTCATATTATCACAGGCCAGTGGGCCAGTGGGTCTTGCCTCCTGTTGCAATAGAGGTAGGACCCCAAGCCTGTCTGCTCCTCAGCATTGTGGATGCAGCCCTTATTCTAGGGGTGTGTGAGAGCATGGTCTCCCTTGTTGGCCGGCTATGACAGCTGGCTCCAGGTTTCTCAAGAATCCAAGGACTGCGAAGTCAATGTATTCTTGAGTGGTGGCTCTGCCCAGACTTCATGCAGTTGAATGCCATTCTGGAGGTGGGCGTGCTGGCATAGGGTATAGGGGGGGATGGGCAGGGTTTGAGAATTCTCCTGTGCCCAGGATTGCAAAGGTCCATAGCAGAACTGGTCTCCAGGGGCTCTTAGTCACTCACCCTTTCCCCTGTGATAGGTAGCCTCCCCTGGCTCTGTGCCAAACCTGTGTAGGCAGCTGTCTTGCCTTGCTGTTCTCTGCTCTCTAAGGGCCACAAGTGCTTCCTTGATGAATCCCAGCTTGGCTTTCTGGGCGATGTACTTGAACAGCTAGTGTTACCTGCAACTTTGTCTCCTCTCCCTGAGAACTGCACATTAACTGCTTCTAATCAGTCATCTTGGTGCTTCTGTTTTTTCTTTTCTAATATAGGCATTGAAATTGCTTTAGTTCCAACCCATTAATTTTGATATGTGAACGATGACTATCTGTGCCAGTGGCATAAGGGAATCAGAATTTACCAAGACTGTTGTAGGCAGTGAAAGGCAGATTGATTAGAGAAAATATGAAAACACGTTGCAAGAAGGCAATGGGCAGTATTAGCAGAAGGGAGCTGACTGCCAGGAGACAAGGCTTGCTGAGGATTTTGTAGAGTGGAACTTGGAAACTTGCATTCTTCTGTCAGCTGGGATGTTTAATAAATTGAGGAATCTGAAGGTAAGCAAGAAATTTACGAGTTAAGTATGTAATTTGTTCCGGGAGGGCTATATGTTCTGGGACATAAAAAAAAAACAGACCTACAATTCATCTGCTTCCTCTTTTTGTTTATATGCCTTGAACCAGGAAGAAATGCATAGTTGTAGCTCATTTGCTTTATCGTTTTGATTTCACTTGCTCCTGTCAGCCTGATTCCTTTTTCCTAATTAGGACTCCACATTTCCCCCATGACAGAGTAACAATGACAAACCTTTGGCATGAGGGTATAGGTCTTATCTTCCAACTGCTTCCTGCCGACCAGCGATGTAGAGTCGTGCCTACCTAGGATTGTAACTCAGTTTAAACATTACATGGGCCTGAATCCTTGGGTTTGGAGTTAAATTTGGCAGAGCTGTTGTGGGGCTAATGGGGAACAGCATTTGCAGCCTAAAATTTGATCCTGCTTCATCCAAAGGAGAGTTACAGAGTTCTTTTAGTGACTGATATCCTCACTGCCGTAATATCTTGGTTTGAATTTGTTGTATTTTAAAAGACATAAATTTGACTAGTAAATTAAAGATACAAGGGATGAAAAGAAGGAATCATAAAATACCTGTTGTGGCCCTAGGAATAAGAGCAGTCAGGAGATACATTCCCAAGTAGATGCCCATTAATACCATCCTTGTGACACCTTTTCTCGATTTTCAGCCTCTAGCTCCCTGAGGTTTTTGACACGAGCCCACGATATTTCTGATTGATTAACGTAAACACAACATTCTTCTTTAAAGGCTAAACAGATGTCCTTTTGGGCTGCCATAAGCAGATTTAGGCCACAGCAGTTTGGAGAACAATTGCTGCTAGGAAGTCGACTTGATTTTGGAGGACTTCCAAGGTGTAGAGATGCATTTGAACTCAGTGGTGTGTTGGATTGAGAGGATATGATAAATATGTGCTGTGAGGCTCATACCTTTTATTTTCATACATAATCCCGTGACATCCCTGGGCCAAGGAGTAAGGGAATTAGATGGATTGGCCATTTTGAATTGTAAAGCAGGATTGGGAAGAACTAATTGGAAGGGGCAATTTGGGTGTCTGGGGCCAATTAAACTAGTGTATGTATTTCAACCCAGTTGGCTGGAAGACAAACATAGGCATTGGATTGGCAAAGGAAGAATGCTCCCTCAGATTTAAAGCAAGAGGGTAGAGTTAGAGTGAAGAAATGGAGTGTGTTTTGGCTTTCTGGCCTGGAAATATTGAGTAGCTAGCATAGTAATTGTAAAAGGTTGTAAGTGGTAGATGTTAAAATTTGCATTTGGGTGGGTTCTGTTTTCCCTAAATACATGAATGTATTGTGTGTCTAGAAACATCTGAGATTTGGGGTTGCTAAGTGTGAGAATTTGTAGGTAATTATTAGGGGAATTTGCAACCTCGCAATTTTTCCATGGAGTTAGGTGAGGACAAGTGTCTGGAGAGGAGTACCCTATACAGAAATGAGAGTGTATATTTTGGAGATTTGGGGCATTGTGATTGGCTAGGCCTGATATTCTAACTGGTACCATATTGTTTTTCCATTGTTATGTATTTTCTGTTGGTGTGATTTATAGTTACGGTGTAGTTGCAAAGGGGGCTTAGAAATATCACCCATGGAGTTGGAGTAATTATTGTTGTCTGTTGCTTTAGGCAAATAGCTTGATGTTTGAGGTGGACTTGTTTAAAAGCGGAGCTACAACAGGGTGATTGAGTCTACAGTTATCTCTTGGGTAGGGGACCAGTCCTTTGAGGGGGTTGTTATTTGTAGCTTGGTCGTGTATTGGCTTAAATCAGCAGAGAATGCAGCTACCATTACACATGTATGTTCTGGGGTTCCATGGAAGTTGGGGAACAGGAATTGAAGTGCAAGATGATGTTAAAATGGATCCTAATAATGAGTATAAATAAAATATGCAGAAGTGTACCATTTGGGGGCTGAGGGTAAGCAAAGCCAACAAACTTTTGTACACAGAAAATGTTGTTTCTTTAATAGCTTATGGGCCCCTGCAAGCAGGGTGTAATCCAGGAAGCTTGGCAAAGTAAAGTTCATTGTAAGTGTTAACACTAAGTATAGAGCTATCCAAGTAACCTGGCATATTAAAAGCAGCAAAATAGAGTGAATTAAGGACATAGGAAAGGAGAAGGGGTATTAAGTGTATAAGAAAAATAGTTAGAAAAACACTTTAGTACCACAGCACATCATCATTGTGGTGTGGTGTATATGACATTACTAGAACAAATATAAAGAAATTTCATCTGGGTGGTAATCTGGACATCCTCCCACAAATAGCAATCATATGCTACCTCCCCTTGTGAAAGCATTAATATGAAGAGAGTATAAAGCTGCTTAAGTTAGGCAATTGAATAATTACTTGGAGTCTGTAGTAGAATTGAATTTAAAAAATCATCTTGTAACACTAAGATCTAAAAGAGCCTCTCCAAACAGTTGTGGGCTATCTCTAAATCCTCAGGGGAGGACTATCCAGGTTAACTGTTGAGAAGTATGAGTGGAAGGATTCACCATTCAGAGGCAAATAAAAATTGTGAATCTGGATGTACTGGAATGTTAAAGAAGTAATCCTTTAAGTCTAATACTGTGAACCAAAAAGTGCTAGAAGGAATTTTTTCTAACAGGATGTAAGGGTTGGGAACAATGGGGTGTATAGGAACTACTGTCTCATAGATGGCTTTTAGGTCTTGTATTATTCTATGGGTGCCATCTGGATTTCTGACAGCTAGGGTGGGTGTGTTACATGTTGAGTTACAAGAGTGAAATAACCCCGTGACCAGAAATTTTTCTATTAAGGGCTGTAAGCTTAATTGAGTTTCAGGATTTAGAGGGTATTGGGATTTCCTAGAGAAAAAGTCAAAACTCTTAAGGATGACATTTATAGGATTGGCACACAAAGAACATCCTGGAGTGGATAAGTTCCATACTTAAGGGGGAATTTGTTGTAAAATAAAAGGTTTTATGATATTGGAGCCCTTAGTATTAAAAGCTAATAATGCCACTATTGAACAAGCCTGGTTGGAAAACTAAAAGCTAGTTTGAAGTTTTGACATTATATGCTTCCCAAGCAAAGGGATGGGACAAGTGGGCAAGGCCAGAAATGAGTGAGTGAAAATAGTTTTTCCCTTGTTGCATACCAAAGAGAGAGTAAAGTAACTCTGTTTCAGTTGGCGCTCCTTGCCTGTGAGGAGAACTGAGGACCAAAAGGTAGGTCCAGATAATTTAATTAGGAAAGTACAACTAGCTCCTGTGTCAATTAAAAACTAGTTGTATATCCTGCCACATCCAGGGTTACCTGACACTCAGCAGTAGTGATGGAAAATACAGGAGCCTGGATGGCCTTTGGGACAGTGAGGAAATGGACACTTTTGGGGATTTTTCTTCTAAGTTCTCCTCAGCTTTTCATAACTGAGGAACAAAGTTAAGGACATTTGCCTTTGCTTTCCTCCCAAGTAGGCCCATAATTGATACTTGTGTGGAGATGGCTACCTATCATGAGGGAACCAGGAGCATTCCAGCTTCCCGTGTCCCGGTTGCTTGCAGTATTGGCAAGGGCCAGGTGGTGGCAGTAGAAAACCAGGTAACATTCGTGGAGGGTTTGTTTTTTAGTTGTTTTTTCATTTCATTTTTTTCTTTTTCTTTTTATTTTCTTTTTTTTTTCAAATTGTACTTTAAGTTCTGGGGTACATGTGCAGATTGTGCAGGATTGTTACATAGGTATACACATGCCATGGTGGTTTGCTGCCTCCATCCCCCCGGTCACCTTCATTAGGTATTTCTCCTAATGTTATCCCTCCCCCAATCTCCCCAGCCCCTGTTATCCCTCCCCCTAGCACCCCCTCACCACCCAACAGACCCCAGTGTGTGATATTCGCCTCCCTGTGTCCATGTGTTCTCATTGTTCAACACCCACTTATGAGTGAGAACATGCGGTGTTTGATTTTCTGTTCTTGTGTCAGTTTTCTGAGAATGATGGTTTCCAGCTTCATCCACGTCCCAGCAAAGGACATGAACTCATCCTTTATATGGGTACATAGTATTCCATGGTGTGCATGTGCCACATTTTCTTTATCCAGTCTATCACTGATGGGCATTCCAGTTGGTTCCAGGTCTTTGCTATTGTAAAAAGTGCTGCAACGAACATACATGTGCATGTGTCTTTAAATAGAATGATGGCGATTGCTGGGTCGAAATGGTGTTCTATTTCTAGATCCTTGAGGAATCACCACACTGTCTTCCACAATGGTTGAACTAATTTACACTCCTACCAACAGTATAAAAGCATTCCTATTTCTTTGTGGAGGGCTTTGGGTGTTTCTGTTAACATGCCACGGCTAATGACAGCTATAACAAAGAATGGGCCTTTTATTGATCAATGAGTGGCATCCTGATGCTTGGTCTGTGGTCCCTGGTTGGCCAGGGAGGTAGCAATGTCAGCAGCTATATAATGAGCTTGCTACCTGTCTCTTTCTCTTTCCTTCCTATTCTGTCAATTCTTGAGGCTTCCTCCCAGTTATTAATGACTTTAAAGGCCATGTATAGCAAAGTAAGGAGAGGAGTCTGTGGACTTTGAACTAGTTTTTGTAGCTTATGTCTAATGTCTGGAGATGCCTGGCTAATAAAATGCACGGCCGGAATAGTGAGGCCCTCTTGTCTTAGAGATCCATATTAGTATATTTTTCATAGCTTCAGCTACCCTAGAATGGAATAGGGCTGGATTTTCATTTGCCCCCTGTGTAACTTCTCTTAATTTAGCATAATTTACAAGTTTAATGACAGCCTTTTTAATCCCCTTTTTATCCCCCTCAATCAGGCAAGTGATCATATAATTGTGGTGGACTCTATCAGGGTCTCCCTCTTGACAGTCGCATTTAGGATCAGTGACAGAGTCCCAAGTGTTCCAGGCATAGAATTCATCTGCCTATCTGTGGGCCAAAGATCAAATATGGGTCCTTTCCTCATAAGTGCAACAGGTGGTAAAAATAACATAAATATTTTGCCAATTGAGATCAAAGGAAGCTACAAGCCCCTTGAATTTCTTCATAAAATGAGAGGGATACTAACTAAAAGAGCCAAGCTTTACCTCTGTTTGAGACAAATCAGACGTAGGAGATGGAACATGGGCCCTGATAATTTCTACATCCCCCATTTGGCCACTTCACAGGGTGGCAAAACTTTATCTGAGGATGGGATAGAACCAAACGTGACTGCTGATCTGGTATGGGGAGGAGAAGTGGTTCTCAGTATAGAGAAGGTAAAAAGGGAGAGACAGAAAGTGTAGCTGAGGGAAGTGTTGAAGGGGAAGATGTGTAGTCAGGGGAAATGAATGGAGAGACCAAAGTGGGGAGGTCTGGAACATGAGAGTGTAAAAGAGGGGTCATCCAAAATGTCTGGGGAATCTAAGGGACTTAAGAATTTTGCCAGTCCCATTCTACAGTTGTCTCTAAAGTCTAGGTTTTTTGATTAAAAAAAACAAAACTTGAACATAGAGCACCTCACACCATTTGGAAGTTATGGCAAAAGAGATCAAGCTGTAAAAGAATATTGGAGTTTAGGTTCCCATTCTAGGGCCAGTTCAATTTCTCTGGGAGTTGATAAGGAGGCCATTCTGTGCTGCAAAGAAAGATTAGGTGTTTCTTTTTGAAGTTTGAGGGTCAAATTTGTCCCATTTCTTCAAAATACAGAATAGAGGTGAGTCTACTGGACTAGATGGGGTTTATGGGATGAAAAAACATGCCAGTTGGGGGCAGTTCCACTCAGGGCATGAACCACATTTTCTCTCAAGACATAAATGAAATCAAGAAGATTTCATTTATGTCCACGGAGGGACTTGGGGTGCACTTTCTAAAGGAGTGTCTCACCTATTAGAAAAGTCCTCTTGGCTGATCAGGGGCTTCATGCTGGATGGCCAGACGGGTTGTTCATTTATGTTGGGTTATCAGCTCTGGTTTGAAGAAAAAAGGGTAAAGGAAGATCTCTGTCTGGTGTTGACCCAGGAGAGCAGGTAGTTAAGGGAAGACTCACTGTTCTGAGGCTGTCTGAGATCACCTGATTCAGCAACATCCAGAGCAGGATGATTGGCTGGCCTACAGGATAATTTACAGTGAGAAAAAGGGTCTGAGTCAACTAAAACGTTTGTGAATTCACCCTGAACAAGCTTCCGCTGTCAATTGCATCACATTTAGGCATCAGGGACTTCTGATCAGAAAAAATAAGGAAGAGCCTTTCTTTCTTCTAGGCAGGGCAGCCAGTCTGATTCACTCTTCGGCTTTCAGGCAGCACCATAGACTGGTCCTGCCAGTTACTTTAAATTGCCAGAGAGCTAATAAAAGCTGGTGGACACTAACGACTGAAAAGAATAAGTAGACTCAGGTCCATCCCTAAGGGCAATGGTGGTCAGATGCTTCCACACAGACACCTTCTGTTCCTACCAGAGTGTAGCTCCAGCTACATTGCAATTGCCTCCATGCTTAGACACTGTCCACTAATGGGTCCACAGTTTGAAGAAAGAGAAGATAGAGAGTTCCCCGGGAAGAGAGAGAGTTCCCATATGGGCCACCAGAATGTTGCCGGTGAGCGATGACTGTCTGGGCTGGTCGTGCAGTAGTAAGAGAATTTGCCAAGACAGTTGTAGGTAGGAAAAGGCAGATTTATTAGAGAAAGCATGAAAATACATTATGAGAAGGCAACAGACAGTATCAGCAAAAGAGGAGCTGACTGCAAGGAGCAAAAAGGCTTGCTGAGGATATTATAGAATGGAACTTGGGAACTTGCACTCTTCTGTCAGTTGGAATATTTGATAAATTGAGGAATTTGATGGTAAGTAGGAAGTTTGTGAGTTATGTATGTTATTTGTTCAGGAGGGCTATATGTCCTGGGCCATAAAGAAAAACAGACCTATAATTTAGCAGCTTCTTCTTTTTGTTTGTATGTCCTGAACCATGAAGAAAGGCATAAGGCATAGCTTATTTGCTTTATCTCTTTGCTTTCCTCTAGTCCTGCCTGCCTGACTCCTTTTTTCCAAATTAGGACTCCACAATATATTGTGTGTCTGTATTTGTCCAGATAAACATACTTTTATAATATTCTGTATAATTTTTTTCACCAATTATTTATAAATGTCTTTTTAAATTTTCAATTATTTTGTGATTAAAAAAGATTTTTTGTTTTCTGATTTAACTCTACTGTGGTGGAAGAACATATGTTTTATGATTTCAAGCCTTTACTATTTACTAATACTTGCTCCTTGGACTAGAATATGGTTTGTTTTGCAGAATGTGTTTTGTTGCAGAGAAACAAATGTATATTTTGCTGTTGTTGTGTGGAATGTTTTATAGATGTCTGTTAGGTAAAGTTAGTTTAAAATGTTGTTTAAAGTTTCTATGTCTTTGCTGAATTTCTGTCTAGTTCAGTTACTGGAGTGCTTTAGTCCCTATTATTGTTGAATTCTCTACTTCTTTCAATTCCTTCAGTTACAGTTTTATGTATTGGGGACACTGTTTTAGGGACATGTATGAGTGGATCCGCCTTTCTGAACTAAATCCATGTATTTCTTTCTTTCTTTTTTTTTTAAATGGGGTTTCACCATGTTGGTCAGGCTGGTCTTGAACTCCCGACCTCAGGTGATCCACCCGCCTTGGCCTCCAAAGTGCTTGGATTATAGGCATGAGCCACTACGCCCGGCCTAAACCCATGTATTTCTTAAATGTTTGATTGATGTCTCAGACCTCCCTAAAATATATAAAACAAAACTGTATCCCAACAACCTTGGGCTCATGTTCTCAGGACCTCCTGAGGGCTGTGTCTTGGGCCATGGTCACTCATATTTGGCTTAGAATAAATCTCTTCAAATATTTTGCAGAGTTTCTTTTTGTCAACAATAATATGACGTCCAAACATGTGGGGCCTCAGAGAGACTCAGGACCCCAGAAGAAGTTGCCTGAATTCAGAGCTAAGGTACCAGTCAGGCCCACTGAAGGCTACCCAACTTCAAGCTTCTCCTCTGGTGGAACTAAGTCTTTCTGAGCCCTGGACCTTCCCTTGGTTGATGGTCCTTGATTTACTCTGAGCTGGTTTTCTCCTAGGAAGTTGTTGTTTAAGGATCCTAATTCTAGTTTGGAGATGCATTCTAAGGGGAATTATATATTGCTTTCTTCCTAAAATTTATTTGATTCGGTTTGTCTGCATGCATTTTTGTGAGGAACTGAACTGTCATTTTCTTGGATAAATGAGAGACTGAGTTTTCAGCTCTGAAGCAAAAGGGCACTTGCTCTTCCCAGTAGAAAGTCACCCCCTGGTAACTGGGGGGCCCGTGGGAGATGTCTGGGGGGTTGACCCCCCATGACATATAACGTCCCTGCAAGGAAATCCCCAACAAAAATTAATTTTAAAAATGGCTTTTCTAGGAAATGCACATAAGGGCTGATCACCTGGCATTTTGAGTCCTCTCAGAGGTCATAGACTTCTGTAGAGAGAAACTGAGACACATAAAAGGGTGGAAACAACTCAGTAGTGACAGACCGTGGAGTCCTGCCTGCAAGCAGCACACATTGACCACCACGCAAACACCCTAGGCTACAGCTAGTTCCTCCTTTTAAGAAAAACAAAAGCGTGGGGGAGGGGGACAAATAAGGAGAAAACAAGGAGAATGACCCCCTTTTGTCACTCTGTAGGTTTGATGGCACCTCTGCTTGCCAGAATTTATATAAAATGGACGTAATATGGTCTTTGTGCTCATTTACATTAAGAAAAAAAGTCCTAAGGTTGACCTACATGCTATAGAGCCCCTAGGTTCTATTTTCTTTCTGCCTGCTTTAAATCTGCTGCTACTTTGCTACTGAGATAAAAACCACTGTTTGGATCTAACAGTGCCTTTTCTTGCAAGCTGGCAAAATTATACTTATCTCATGGCTAAAGTACCAACGTAATAGCTATGGGAATTTTGTGTGTGTGAATGTGTGTATGTATATGTGTGTGTATATATTTGAAGGCTTTTATAATAGACTTATTTACTTTTATGTTTAATTGGCAACTGAATCCGTTTTAAATTTCCCTCTAGCACACCAGATTTTCTCTTGTTACTTTATGATGTAAATTTTGCTATCTGATTTTCACCTGAGTTGCTTGTCATATGCAAATTTAAGGCTATTTAGCTGACAACTGCCTAAGGTAAGACAGAAAAATGGGGAAAAAAAAGGTCTTTATGAATCTATAGTATGTACTTTTATCGGCATGTCTAACACGTCTATATATTTATATGTTGTGTACACAGTATTTTCACTAAGAAAAAGAGCTCTGATTAATTGGCTTAAATATATAAAAGTGCTTAAATCAAATAGTTAAAAGACTACTCAAATGTTTCTTCAGAGTTCTTGTAACTTAAGTAAAATCTTTACTAAGTAAGCCGGGCTTTAAAATTATTGATAAAATAATATCAGCAATGTTAGCATTTTTGTTTGCATTTATTGATCAAGTAGTTTCATGTTTATTCCTGCAGAATATGATAAGATTTGCTATAAGGGTTATAAGCTATAAAACCCAGCCCAAGACAGAATGATCATTGCTTGTATATGCTTATGAAATATTGTTGGCTTAAATGAATACAGCTATACCCTGAGTTATTGGTATAAATATCCTTAAGTTTAACCATAAGTTTTATTACTTATGTCCCTGAAATTCATAGCTATATAAAATGATAAATAGGAAAATAACTTTAAATATTGGCTATCACAGTTTTTAAAAATATTCTAGGTAAACTATTAATCAGATAAATGCTTGTAAACAAACTTGAAATAATTTAGGATTTAAGATTATTATTTGATATTAAATATATGGATAATTTCCAAATGAAAAATTATAGGAAAACAATTTTTAAATGTTCTTATTAAAGGTAAAATATCTTTATCTAATTCAAAACTTATTTAAGGATTATGTATGAAGCAAGGTAAAGGAATCAGGAAATAAGAGATGTAAAATGAGTTAAGGATATAAAGAGGTATTTTTGGTAAAAAAAAAAAAAGAAGGTAAAAAAAAGAATGGAATTTTATGTAAGAAATAATCTTGTGTAGTAAATTTTTGTCCTAAATAAAATGATGAGATTGTTCAAGAAAGTGGGATATTTAAGACAAAACAGTCTAAAACAGCTGCGAATGAACTATGTAATTCGAAATAAAGTTAGTAAGAAGGAATTTTTAAAGGGGTTGTATAATTCAGTTGGCTATGATTAAGAAGAAATTATAATAGTCTTTGATATTTAAAAAATACACTAATATGAAACTGAAAAATTAGTTAAAACAAGATTTTTATTATGAATACTTAACTTACTTTTAATGCAAAATTTAAAAATCTTTAAATTCTATAATGAGTCTCTAACATTCCTCAGGTTGATATCTCTGAAGTTCAACTCTTTCTCCTTTGAGAAGACCTTAATAGAAAGTGAAGATTATGGCCAACAGTTACAAATCATATGTCTGGTTGACCTAGGTTGCTTCAGAGAAATCGATGAGCTAATAAAAAAGGAAACCAAAGGCAAATGTTCTTTGGAAGTGCTCAATTTGAAAGATGTGGAAGAAGGAGATGAGAAATTTGAATGACATCCATCAATCTCTTCACCTCTAAAACACTAAAGTGTTTTTCTTTTCCCACAGCACTGTTTCATGTCTGTGGTCTGCTAAATATTTGCTCAAATTATTTGACATTTTCTCTCTTTGTGTTAACAGTGGACACAGCAAGGCTTTCCTGCATAAGCATAACAATGTGGGAATGATTAAGTTTTAATTGTAAGCTGGGGTCTAGATCCTAAAGCAAAATTGAAACTCCAAGATGCAGAGTCCAGAGTAGCATTTTGCTACTCTGTCTCATCCCTTGATAGCTTTCCAAAATGAAAGTTATTTGAGGCAACTCTTGTGAGTAAAAAGTTATTTGTACAGTAGAGTAAGATTATTTGAGGGGTATATCTATACAACAGAAGGGGGAGTCTTTGCTAAAAAAAAAAATGATGCTTCATTTCTACTTAATGAAACTTGTGTTATGAGGGTCATTATGGTGTCATAATGTAAAGTTTGGATGATGTTCCTGATTACCTGAGAAATAGTTATAGAAAAACTGTACAGGACTTAAATAATTTTCATTGAACATGCTGCCATAACTTAGATTATTCTTGGTTAAAAAATAAGTCACTTATTTCTAATTCTTAAAGTTTATAATATATATTAATATAGCTAAGATTGTATGTAATCAATAAAACCACTCTTATTTTTATTTAAAAAAAAAGAAAAGGCCTTAATAGCTCTCTCCTTCACCTTTTGTTTACTTCTGTCACTTTTATTATTTATGTAAAGTAAGTGAAAAAATTTTTGAAAACAGGCAAATAAAATATCTTTTGGACCTGCCTTTTTACTGTGCATGCCTGTTATAGCTCTGTCTTTATGTGTCATGTAGAAGTGATATTTCGCCACCAAACTACATAGAAAACTTTAATCAAGTAAGTTAAAAAATGTAAATGCTTGTCAAATTGGTAAAAGCTAGCTGAGATACCTTTTAATTCACATGACCTTGGTAATCTTCGATAAAATAAATTTGGGAAATTTAATCTCAAAATTCTCTTCAGTAATTTAGTATCTTAAAATCATGTTAAAACCTCAGTTTTTTCCTCCACTAGAAATTTGGGTTACTAAAAGTTAAAATAGTAGGGACATAAAATATGCTATTGAAAAAATTTTATAAAACACAAGGATGCCACTTTTCAAAACTGTAAGGATTTTTGGTTAAGAAACTAAGAGTTGCTTTATAATGAAGGAAAGTATACAGGTAAAACTAAATGGTTAGAAAAACACGCGAGGGCAACAAAATCTAACTTTGAGCCCTGTGGTTAAAAAGAAAAATAGTTAATATAGGGGAAGGAAACAACCAAGTAACCATTAAAAACCAGATGGTGTAATTGTTCCATTTTGTAGACTTACCAGTCTTTAAAAGTAGTGGATTGTAAAAATAACCACTTTAAGGCCAAAATTATTAATTTTAAATGCTACAGAATTTAAGAGCTTGTTTGGAGTAATGCAGGGCCCACAGCTCATTACTGAATAATCACTGAGTATATGCAATCCAAATACACAGAGGGTTATTCCTGAGAAAGCAATCAGCCTAGATAATGCATTATAAGGTCTGTTTGCTCTGTGAAAGGGAATGCCCAACTCTCCCTATAAAATAGCAAATGAAGTACCCTAGATGAAGCAGTTAATATGCTTCATATGCAAGCCATGTGAGACTAGCTTTTTAATAATTGGGATATCCTCCCACCAAATATGTCTATTACCTATGTCATGGTAAATTTGGGGACTAAGGGAAACCCTTTTACATGGGTGCCCCTCCCATAGAATCATAGGCTGTTTAAGAAGCCTTATCAAATCTGTCCCTCATATGTCTTAAAGGTTAAACTCCCTGCTGGGAACCCAAACCATTTTCTCCAGAAAAGTTAAAATGGTCTGGGGGTAAAAAAGGCTTCCTGGGATCAGAACTTAAAAACAAACAAGTTAGTAGAATTATAAAATGTAAGATGTTTAAACAAGCTCTATATGAGGTAGTTATAACATCTTTTACCTAAATGTCTTATGAAAATGGGTACTATGTCTAACTGGGGGGATGTTTCCCCTTTCTAGTACTATAAAGCTAAAGACATGTAAGGCATTTACTGCCTTGCTGTGGAATATTAACTGAAGCTACCTTTATACTAATGGAAATAATTTTTCCCAAAAAGTTCCATGATAAAATAAAAATGGTCTACATAAAATCTTGCTATCTAATAAGCAGAGATCTGCAACTTCTCACAATTAGTCCTAGGAAAAGGCTCTCTGCTTATTAGATATATAAATGACATTTCCAAGTTAAACAAACATCTTGTCTTAAAAACTGCTGCTCTGGTTAAAGAGGGTCAAGCAACTTATTTTCTTTTAAGTTATTTGGATAAAGTATGTTTTTGTAAGCGAATTTACCTTTCTGAGTTCTCCAAAATTCAGATTGTAATTTTATAACAGTGTAGTTGTCTGCATGAGTTTAATAATAATTAAAAAATAATTGTTTTAAGGGGAAAAGTGTGAAAGCGTGACACTTAACAGCTAATTTTTTTTGTATATTTAGTAGAGATGGGGTTTCACCATGTTGGCCAGGATATGGTCTTAATCTCGTGACCTCGTGATCTGCCCACCTTGGCCTCTGAAAGTGTTGGGATTATAGGCATGAGCCACCATGCCCAGCCAGTGCTAACTTTTTAGGTGCAGATTAAATTATTATTTATTGGCTACAATGATCCTCTAGAAAGTACCAGATTATAATTTTTCTTCATATTTTTAGTTAGTGCCCTTATAGAATAGGGCACCTTTCTATTTCCTTTTTTTTTTTGTTCTAACATACAAATTATTCTTATAACTGTCAAACCATAAATGTTATTTATCTTTCTTTGTTTTACTTCCAAGGAAATCAAAATCATGGTATTCTGAAGACCAGAGATATGAATCTCCTTCATTTGGCATCCCACTGGCTCCAATCTGTTTCACTGCTAATGTTTTTCTGCCAAAACTATACAGGCTGCCTCCCTTTAGGCCCAGGGATTACCATGGAAGAGGTGGGTTCGTAAGTTTGTAAGGGGCAGTTTTAGGGATAAAATTAGGTTGAGGTCAAACCCTCCAAGTCAAGAAGAGGGTAAAAAAAATGCCTAAACAGTTGGTAAAATAAGTTTAGTTGCCTTCTAAACTATTATATGTCACTTTTGCATCTACCCCAACCATAAAAATTTTCTGCTTACTCTAAAAGTAAAGAAAAATATTTACTAACAGGATAATATAACTTGAAACAAAGCCTCCTGAGTATCATGCTCCAATTATAAGTTGTGAAGATAAAAAAAGTACATATTTTTAATTATTTTTCAGAATAATGCTTATGTTTTGTACAGCTAGTTGCTATAAGTCTGTCACAGAAACCAAGCTTACAGTAGCACAACATATGAAAGTTAAAAATAAGTCAGTCTTGTAACTTTGCCTTTTGATTTCATTGTCAGCTTTTTTAACTTAAAATAATAATTTTAAGGAGAAATGAATGCCTGTCCACATCCATTCCTATATGGCCTAAACCAATTAGTTGACAATAAGTCTTTTGACTCTTAAGACCCTAGGCCATAGGGATTTCTGCTGAGGAAAACAAGATACTGTAGATTTATGTGACATCTCCTGTGACAAAACCTTTTATCTCCCAAATACCAGTATATGGTGCAATAAAAGAGTATTGGGAAAAATAGATGTGTCTGCTGTTAACAAGTCTATAACAATGTACACAATGAGGACAAGGTGTTTCTTGCATTTAACGTATACCGTCCTCAGGACGCAATATCTATGGAGATAAACTGGCTGGAAGAGAGACTAAATTTACTAAATTCTAACTTAATGTTGGTCTTACAATTCTCAAATAAGATTTATCATAAGTCCAAATACCCTTGATAAGGAGGGTAAACACATTGTGAGTCTGATCAAAGAATATAATCATGCATGCAGGATTTTTTTTCTGGCTGATTGGGTTGTTTACTGCCCTCTGATTCTACCTATAACCTTGCACATCCAAATATTCACTGTCTGTATGATGTTTGTTACTATAGTAACATTAGATATTTCTTGTAAATGTTGTACCAGATATAGAAGAAGGAAAAGGCACAGTTAAAGACTTGGATCATGATAGCTCAGAAAATAGATCTGATCTGGAATTTTTTTTTTAGACTAAACCCTAGGTCTGAGTCAATCTCACCCCTTAAATGATAGGCTATTATATCAGGTAAGTCCATGTTCTCCCCATATTGTCCAAATCATTAATATTTAAAATTATTACCATCAAATTGAGAATTCTAGGAACAAGTCTTCCTAGCACCATGGGACCTTGCCAGATGACCAAATCAGACACCTCTAGAAATGAGCCTTCCTAGAGCTGTGGGAGTTTGTTGGCCTGCACATGCATTCTATGGAATGCTTTTTGGCCAAGAGTGGGGACTGGGGACTAAGTTCTGATTTTTTGTGTTGCCCAAATTCCTATTTAAAGAGTCTGGGAAGTCATGCCCTACAAATCATAAATTCTCATCAGATGGGTTTTATTTAACCCTATATATTACGACTTACTTTCCATTCTGACTCTGGCATAGCATTCTGAGACAAGTAAGAAAATAAAAATATTTTATCCCAAAACATGTTTCTCTAATGGCCCTGCAAATCCATCCTTGTGGAGGAAAATCCTAATCTGTAAAAAATCTTTATTAACATATTTAGATCTTTTTTCCTGGGATCTTCCAATCCTGAATAGATTAACTAAACATGTAGCACCTTTTAAAGACCTGAAGAAGAAATATTTTTTATCTATTGTCTCTAAGGGCAGCCACTATAAGACTTCGAAAGAACTTTCATCTCCGCAATGTTTTATCTTAATCTGAACATTTCCTTTCTATTAATCCCAGGTCTTTAGACAAACTCAACCAATTGTCAACCAGAAAGTGTTTAAATTTACCTATAACCTGGAGGCCCCCCAGCTTTAAGTTGTTCCGCCTTTCTGAACTAAACCAATGTACTTCTTAAATGTATGTGATTGATGCCTTCCTAAAATATATAAAACCATGCTGTACCCCAACTACCTTAGGCACATGTTCTCAGGACCTCCTGAGGGCTGTGTTATGGGCCATGGTCACTCATATTTGGCTCAGAATAAATCTCTTCCAATATTTTACACAGTTTGATTCTTTTCATTGACACTCTTATAATATTAGATCTTAAATTTCATAACAGTATTTAAGTCTACATAACAGACATCAATTGGGTGTCTGTAGGCTTCTAATCCACAGAAAGCTAACTCAAATTTCTTGCATTATTTTAAAGAGCCAAGAAATCATGACTGGTCAGGTATGCCAAGAAGGTTCAGAGAATACCATGAGTCTGAAATGCAGTTACGTGGGAAGAATTTCCCACTGTGAATTTGCCCCTTCTTTAATGCAAAGTTGAGTTTATAATAATAGTGGTATGTGCATAATGGCAGATGATGTTTTAGTGAATTTGTCGGTACTGTAAAATTTTTCAAAACCTTGCCTTTTCATTATTAAAATATAGTGTAAATAAATTTATGAAAAATATAATACGGTAAACTATATTAGACATTTTGTGGAAGAAATTTGCTTATTTTTTAGGCAGCAAGGCGCTGCTAAAGACTAGGTTCCCATTGATTCATTTTGCATTTCCATAAAACGTTAGTGTATTTTTCACAATGCTTAAGTCCCAGCTATGCAGAGTAAAGTTAAAAGGAAACTAGGTCATTAATTAGTAAGATACATTTACTTGTGAGTAATTTCTTGTAACAGCTTTATTGAGATATAATTTATAAACCATGAAATCCACCCATTTACAGTATACAGTTAACGGTTTTGAATATATTTACAAATATATACAACAATCATTACTATTTAATTTCATAATTTTTATCACCCACTTGGAATAATTTAAATAAAAACTTGAAAAGGTCCTCTGAAATGAATACATTTTTATTGAAAATTTTAATGTTACTGATGTATTCTTAATGCATCAAGATCAAATCATAGGTAAGATAATTTTGCAACATAGAGTAGCCCCCATGATTTTTGTGGAGGTATCTGTGAATCATAGGAATCACATTTTATAGAGCAGCTAAGACTTGAATATATAAAGGATCTCCAAGATTATCTATATCCAGATGCACAGAAGTGCTATTTTCTTTTAGATTTACCAATGAACTTTATAGGATTTTCATGGGAAAAGAGTAATGAACCTCTTTGTGGGTCTTATATGTTTGAGTGAACAGAAACACTGCAGTAGGTCCTCTTGGCCTAGATATTGCAGAGTAGAATCTAGAAAGAGGAGTGATTTGTAGAAGAATACTCCTGTGAATTGTGTTTATTCGTTTTTATGTTTGTATGCTGAAAAAGGTCCACTCAAGAGTCTATTGTTCTTGAAGTAGTAATAAATTCCAAAGATTTAAGAATATTCAAAATTCCAATGAGAAAGGTAAAATGGGCCTAAAATAAGTCAAAGCTAAATGAAGTATACTTTTGTAAAGTGCTGGATGCCTACATTAAATTAGAATGTATTTATATTTAGAAAATCTTATCAAGAATTTGCTGTGCCTATAAAATGTAAGGATCTCTTTAAAGTAATATATGAATGTAAAAAATTATCATTCCCTAGAGGAAAGCAGGTCTATTAGGGAGGATTTTATCTCAGTTCATTTAAAGAGGCTTCTTTACAGAATTTGTTTACAACAGGAAATCTTTTAAGAGAAAGTTAGGTTTCCACATCTGCAGAGATAAACTTGAAGGCATGATGTATACTTTATAATTAGAAACAATCTTCATGGAAATAATTTGTTTAAATCAATGAGAGATACCATTTGAATAACATGTGTATTGTCTTCTTGAAAGGATAATTTAATAAGACATGTAATTTTAAGGTTCAGAGATCACATCATCGAAAAGCTATGTGCACAACGTGGAGAAGTCCCAGTTATTGAAGTACATTTTCCAGGTCTGTTAGTGTTGAGTATATTCACAGTGTTGTGCAACAGAGATTTTAGATTTTTTTATTTTTCAAAACTGAAACTATCCGCTAAGCATGAAATTCCTTACTTCTTCTCCCAGCTCTTGGTAACCACCTTTCTATTTTCTGTTTTTATAATTTTGACCACATTAGATACTTCATATGGATGGAATCATGGAATATTTGTCCTTTGTTACTGGTTTATTTATTTATTTATTTTTTATTTATTATTTTTATTATTTTATTATTTGTTATTTATTTTTATTATTTTTTGAGACGGAGGCCATTACCCAGGCTGGAGTGCAATGGCGATCTCGCCTCACTGCAATCTGCAATCTCCACCTCCTGGGTTCAAGCAATTCTCCTGCCTCAGCCTCCCAAGTAGCTGGGACTACAGGCGCGTGCCACCATGCCCAGCTAATTTTTGTATTTTTAGTAGAGATGGGGTTTCACCTGTTGACCAGGATGGTCTCGATATCTTGACCTCGTGATCCATCCACCTCAGCCTCCCAAAGTGCTGGGATTATAGGCGTGAGCCACTGCGCCCGGCCTACTGGTGTATTTTGCTTAGCATAATATCCTCAAGGTTCACCCATGTTGTAGCGTGTAACAGTATTTTCCTTTTTCTTGAACCTTTAATATCAGATTGTTGTTTGTACACTTTCTCTTTATCCTTTTATCTGTTGAGGACATTTGGGTTATTTATACTTCTGGCTACAGAAAACAGTGCTGTAATGAACACGCACATGCAACTATCTCTTTGAGATCCTGCTTTGGATACTTTTGGATATATACCTCGGAGTGGGATTGCCAGGTCACACGGCAATTATATTTTTAAATTTTTTAGGACCCTCCATAATGTTTTAAATAATGGCTGCATGATTTTATATACCCAACAACAGTGCACAAAGATTCCAGTTTCTCCATATCCATTCCAACATTTGTTATTGTATGTAATTTTAATAGTGGTCATCTTAAGGGGTATGAGGTGATATATCATTGTGGTTTTGATGTACATTCATCTTATGATAGTAACATTGGGTATCCTTTCATATGTTCATTGACTATTTGTATACCTATTTGTCTATTCATGTTGTTTTACCTATATCTTAATTGGGTAATTCATTTTGATTGTTGGTGGTGAATTGAAGTTCTTTATATATGCTAGATCTTAGCTCCTTATCAGATATATAATATGCAAATATTTTTGACCATGTTGTCTTTTTCACTCCTTTTTTTTTTATATATATAT